>CAUYRT010056486.1:0-38019 GCA_963574885.1 Lepilemur ruficaudatus
CCTAGGAAGGGCACCAGGAAAACAATGGGGTAAATTAAGGATAAAGAGGCAGCCAGGATGAAGCTGATGGTAGATGGCAGGACCCGGTGGTGGATGAATCTTAAGGAAGTTCTGTAACCTTCTCCAGCAACCTTCTGCCTAGGGGAGCAGAAATGGCAAAACATAGTGGTGACGACTAAGCTCAGGAAATCTGCCTTGTAGGGCCAGAGTGGGAACCCAAAATGAGCTGATGAAGACAGCATGGAAAGGCACAGGCCAGACAGGGAGTCCTTGGGAGGAAACTAGTAGAAGGAAGAAGCTGGAAATGTTGAACCTCTGGCAATTCTAATTCAAACAATCAAGTGTTAAACAACATGTTTTAGGTGTGGGGATATGATAAAAATCCTGGACAAAAATCTTAGCCCTCTTAGACAAAAATCCTAGCCCTCTTATAGCTTCTGTTCTGTTCTGGGGAGGAAGACAGTAAAACAAATAGGATGTAAGTTGGTGAAGAACACTAGTAGAAATGACAAAGAGATTGCAATCAGAGATGTGTGCTCCAAGTGTAAGACCACTCTAAGTGCTAAGTAGGCTAATAAAAGGAGTATGGACGTGGCTTTGGAATAAGTCCTAATTACCCACAGACAAGGGGAAAAGGACCAGACCATATTGCTGACTCACTGCCTTGGCATGCAATGTTCTGCCTCCTTGCTTATTAGCCTTTTTCTTTTCCCTATATAGTGGTTTGGAGCAGTAGACAGTTTTTATGCGCTGGACCATATAATGCTTTCAGATGTTCATTGGCATAACAGGTACTAAAAGAAGAAAAATGAGATGTTTGTCTGCAAGGGGCTTGGGCTACCCAAGCTTTATACCCTCAGCTTCCGGGCTAGGGCCAGTTCTCTCAGCCACTGTCTATCATGGGATCAATAAGGTTCCTACAAAAAATGCCAACCCAACTAGCACACCCCTTCTTTGCTGGGATAGGGCCTGGATACAGGCAATGACAGGGAGACTGAAGGGCAGTCTCTCCTTGTGAGATGGGAGCTTCTGTAGGGGGACAGCTAGCGCTGCAAGGCAATGACGCCACGTGGGTCACTGGTGTGACTGTCAAAGTCCTCATGTGTTACTCCTGGAGAGGTGGTGGGTGGTGGTGAAGCAGACCAGAGGGTGATTGTAGTGGTCCTGGGGGTAGGAGAGTGGCTGATGGAAGGACACAGAGAAGATGACATATCCCAGATACTGGGAACCTGACTATGTGGTGGTCAGTTTTCTAGAGACTCAGGAGCTTGAAGAGTAAAGTGACTTCCTTCCACTGGGAGGACAGGCAGTGGTGAGAATGCAGGCAGGTGGCATGCACTGTCTTCTGGGGAAAATATGAGTTGATTAAGGTAAAGATATGAATATGCTTAAGGGTAGGCTGACATTTCTGTACAGTAAGTTGAGTGTATCGCTGTCCATGGCAGAAGGCGACAGACCATCAAGATTCACGTGAGAAAGAGGCTGGATGTGACGGACAGTTGTAGAGATGCAGCAACGTGGAGATTTTCACCCGAAGTGTTAGGCATAGAGGTGGACTTATAAGTGAAGCTGTAGATTAAGTGGAAGGGTGAAGGCAAAGACTTGTGACCATAGAGAGAAAAGGCCAAACCTCCATATTCTCATTCATTCACTCACTCACTCACTGAATAAATATTTATTGCATGTTATAAGCTGAATCGTGTGCCCCTCTAAATTTATATATTGAATCCTAACACCTAGCAGTACCTCAGAGTGAAGACAGAGTCTTTAAAGAGGTAACTAATTTAAAATGGGGTCCCATGAGTGGGCCCTCATCCACTATCACTGGATTCTTGTAAGAGGAGATTAGGACACAGATACACACAGAGGGAAGACCCTGTGAAGACACAGGGAGACGACAGCCGTCCACAAGCCAAAGACAGAGGCCTCGGGAGAAACCAACGCTGTTGACATCTTGACCTTAGATTTCTAGTCTTCAGAACTTTGAGAAAATAAATGTCAATTGTTTTAGCCACCCAGTCTGTGCTCCTTTGTTATGGCAGCCCTAGCAAACTAATACACATGCCCACCATGTGCCAGGCAATATTCTGAATGGAATGTGTGCCAGGACTGATAAAAATCCTTCTTCCTAAGGTTCTACAGAAATGAAAACAGCTTAGGGTTTCTAGTCCTTATCCATTTGGAGGAAAACCCTTCTCGTTAGTGTCACCTGACATCATGCCAGAGCTGCAGCAAACACCAACAGCTCTCCAGGCCACCGGCAGCCTGGCTGGGAAGGGAGCAGAGGCTGACCTGAGGGAGGGGGTCCAGCTTGCTCTGTGTTGACAACATGACATTGCTTCTGTTACTGATCATTTTCCTCAACAGCAAGAAGAATGAACAATAAGAAAGTGGAAACTACTAAGGAGAAAGTGCCATTGTAATTGGAACCCACCTCTATATCTCCCTAGGTAATTATAAGCTGGAGAACATTCGTCAGATGTTTAAATGTATTTTTGAAGGACTGTATCTTGAAGCCTCTGGCTTCTCTAGTAACTAGCAGATTGTTCTAAATATAGTGGCAGTTCTCAGTCCATGAGAATTCCTGGATTCCATAGCTACCTTCATGCCAACACCAACAAGCAGTGGCCTAACAGCATGAAACAAGAGCCTCACCATGGCAGCCTCCGTGTTTGTCTTCCATGTCAATCCACTTTATAGCTCTGAGGTTACCCGTCCAGGATGCGTTTGGCATAGAGCCAGGGACACCTGCAATGTTGATAAAGAAGGCAGAGATGAGAACCACAAGAGAATGGTATCAATTTCATCAATTAAGCCTCCAAGTCCTGCTTCTTTTCTTTCAGCACATTGCCTCTCATGTGTCACATGGATTGGTGCACCCCAATCCACCCGTCTTCTGTTTCCTCCAGCTGACCTTTTGATCAGAATTTTAGTTGCTGGTTCATTATCTAATTAGTATAATAGCTAATTCAATCAATATACAAATAAGTATACTAATACAATTCTAATCCACATACTAATATCTTATCACTAATTAGATGTTAGTGTAATACTTAATTCTTTGAAATGTAGAGTTAATTTCAAAAAAAAAGGTTTGGGGATGGGGTGTTTTAGGTTGGCATCTCACTAAGCCAGGATTCCAGCACCTCATCACTATAGACACTTTGGGCTGGATAATTCCTTATTGTGGGGCTGTCCTGAGTTTTGTAGGACGTTTACCAGCATCGCCTCTGCCTACTAGATGCCAATAGCACCCTTCCCCCAATTGTGACAACCGAATGTCCTGTGGGTGAACAAAATCGCCGCATTTGAGAAACACTGTGCTCAGCTATCCAAGTAGCCCTCTCCATCTCAACAAATTTTGGGTAGGTCACAGAAATTGAAGGGTCCATTTAATCATATAGGTTTGTTATCCTCCAAGATTGTAACATAAAAATCATTACTGGAAAAGGAGTATATGGAAATCAATATACATCAACTGACAAAGAAATGCTTTGCTTCCTAAGGGCTACAGCATTTTCCACCAGTGAGTAATGCAACTGGAACGTAATTTTGGTGTAATGACACTACACAAATGCTTTCAGCACCCAGACTGCAACAGTCCTCTCTTAGAAGATTGCTTTTAAATATTGTAAGACATACTGTGGTAAGCAGAATAATGCCCCCCGCTCCCTGGGCCCCCAAACACACACATGCAAAGATGTCCACATCTAACCCCTGGAAGCTGAGAGTATGTTATGTTACATGGCAAAGAGGAATTAAGGTTGCTGATCAGTTGACTTTAAAATAGTGAGATTATCCTGTTTTATCTGGGTGGGTCAGGTGGAGTCACGAGGGGTCCTTAACAGCGGCAGAGGGAGGCAGAAGGGAGTCAGAATGATGTGAGAAGGTGCCACTCTGCCAGGAACGTGGGTGGCCTCGAGAAGCCAGAAAAGGCAAGGAAAGAGATTGTCCCCAGAGCCTACTGAAAGGAATACAACCCAGCCACTGCCTTGACTTTAGCCTGGTCAGACTTCTATCCTACAGAATTGAAGACAATATGTTGTTTAAGTGGCTCAGTTTGTGGTAATTTGTTACAGTAGCAAGTAGAAAGCTAATACACGTAACTAATGTGAAATAAATTACTTAAGACGAAGGATATTTTTAATAAGAAAACAATTGGACAAGACCAATACTTTTAAAGAAGTTTAGTTGAATTAGGCATTTTAAAACATTAATAAAAATGTGCATTTTCAGAAGGAAAAAAAGCTGGGTTTTTTTTGCCCAGATGACACATGATTACATGAGGATCTAAATTGTACCCAGGTCTCCCAAATAAAATTAAATTTTGCCACAGCCTCTCCTATAAATAGCTGGATATTAAACCCTAAAGGCTGTCTATAAGGCAAGTGTCTTTTTTGTTTTTTTCCTTTCTACTCAGACTTTCAATTATTCAAGAAAATTACTGTTTATTAAGCAATATTACTTTCCATTGCTTTAATTTGCATTTTAATATTTTAAAATTATTCTAGTGCTTGCCTATCTAAAAAGAAGCTCCCTTGTTTTGTTCTTAACACATATTTAAAAAAAAAAATTTAGAGTAAAACTTGCCTTGGTTAAGTTAACGGGTGGGGAATGGAGTCTGGAAAGCAAAGAGAGAATTTGGTTTATTTGTCAACAAGATTAGCTGATGTGTGTGATTTTTATGAATCTATTTAGAATAAATAACTATATCAGAAAAGTGCATAGAACATTTTCATGACAAAAAGTCCCTTAACCTTTAAATGACTACATTTTTGAAAGGACATTTTCTTCCTCTTTCATTGTCATTAAAATTGATCATCCCAAACTGACTCTCACTCAGAAACACATTCCATTACTCCAGAGATAAGATTGTGACATTCATAATTAATGACCTGCCGTCTTTAAAATAAACATAGAACATCGACTAACCTCCTGCTAATGAAATTCTGAACCTCAGCTTCTGTGCTTTCTGTTTGATGGTAGGTCTCAAGCATGTCTGTGTTTAAATATTATGTTCATGCATTAAAATATTACATTTCTAAAAGCAGAAGGGGGGAGAGGGAAAACACAGATCACATTGAATTCTACTTTGTCTTTTTTTTTGCAAAGAATCCTGAGGAACAGAACTATCTGGCAGGAGTGGGCACAGACGCTTGCTACTCAAGTAAGCTTCTTAGACTTGTTAGGGCAGCATTGCCTGGGGGTTTGTTAGAAATGCAGAGTCTTTGGGCCCACCCCAGGTCTCTTGCACCGGAATTAGCGTCTTCATAAGATCCCCAGAGGATTCCTGTGTGTGATCAAGGATGAAGCTCTGAGCTATAAGCAACACTGTGAAGAGGACACAGCCGGTCCTGGACAGCAACAGCACCTTCCCCTTTTCCTCTTCTTGAAATCCTTCCTTTAGCCTTCATCGAGTTTCTAAGTTAGTATCTTACTAACTCTCCTGTTCTCACTCAAAATCTGCTCTTATGAACGAGTCTGGTACCTTTACATCCTTGGGTTAATTTAACTAACTTATCCCCACTGCTGGGCATATATGCATTTTAATAGACTTCTCAAGTCTCCTGGAAGATATCAGCCCACCGATTATAGGGAAAAGTCACACTGATCAGAGGGCCAGTCCTCACAGTTGGTGCCTTTGACTTCACAGCACTCGGGTGCCGGGAGATTGTCAGTGTTAAAGGAAGGAGTAAGCGCCCATTCCCAATTCAAGGGCTGCCCCACCAACGCAGTCTTTAGTGCCGATGGTGAAGATTGTTTACCTGTGTGTGCCTGGTTGCTGCCCTGATTTTTCAATAGGCCACAGTAACTTAAGGCGTAACAGTGTTCTACTTCCCAACATCAAAAAGGATTTCTTCTACCTTCTTAGCAAGCACCAAGCCAGGTAGCCATCAATATTCACTCTCCAATCTACCCTGCCTACTTCAACTGGCATAGGGAGGCACTAAAACACGCAGCAAGACCTCTGGTGACTGCTCAATTTGAATATATTGTGGGCATCACTTGGTTATTATTTTGAGGAGATAATGGCAAGTTTAAGATTGGATACCCCAAGTGTGCAGTGTGCCCACTGTTCAATAAGTAATTTAATTTGGCTTGGGTTAAAAGATACATGGAGACCCCAAATCTACCAATCCCATCCCTTGTGCCAACAAACAGTTCGCTCCTTCTACTCCCTAAAAGCCTCTACTAAGCCTGACTCTGTTCCCTGGTTTTCAGGACAAATTCCCTGATGGACCCGACACTAGCACAGGGATTAGGGAATTCCTGTTCTCATTCCAGCTTTGCCATTAACCAGCTGGGTATCCCTGGGCATCATTTAATGTCTCTGAGCCTCACCTCTCAAATGAAGTAGGTAAATTAGATCACTGGTTTTCAGCCATTGAGATTGCAACCCACAGGAAAAAAAACATTTTACATCATCCCTCTTGCACATATGTATGTAAATCAAACAAAAGTTTCACAGAACAATACTGAGGCTTATTACACGCAATGTAATGATTTATTTCTTACTGAATGAATGAATGAGACAGAGTCTTGCTCTGTTGTCCAGGCTGGAGTGCAGTGGTGCATTATAGCTCACTGCAACCTCGAACCCCTGGGCTCAAGTGATAATCCTGCCTCAGCCTCTAGAGTAGTTGGGACTACAAGTGTCTACACCACACCTGGCTAATTTTAAATTTTTTTTGTAGAGACGGAGTCTTGTTATGTTGCCCAGGCTGGTCTTGAATTCCTAGGCTCAAGCGATCCTCCCACCTCAGCCTCCCAAAGCACTGGGATTACATGTGTGAGCTACCACACCAGGCCCTTGTTTATTTTATGTTGTTTTTTAAATCTAGTTTCATCTTAAAAATTCTGGTCAAAAATTGCTAAGGTGATTTCTATATCCTCTAATGGGATACAACTACTATTTGAAAAATACTGGACTCAATCCTCATATTATTATTGTTGCTGTTATGATCGCTATTATTATTGTTAGGATTTTATGAGGGTAGTTCTGGGGTATATGGGTATGAGTTTACCCTCAATTTACAAGTATCCCAGGAAGGACCGACCTATTTTTCATTGTATCTAAGGATGGGGCAACAGGAAGATGCCAATATTACCAGAGAAAACATTTTAAACTATAGAATCCAATTCTCTCATTTGCTCTTCATAGGTGTATATAAACAAAATATTTGAGACAAAGTTTACAGAGTAACCAGTAATGTTTTTCTTGGGGATCATCCCTTATTAGTTGAATAACTGTGTTTGTTAAATAAATGAATATGATTCTTTGAAATGCAAGCTTTATTTACATTAGCATGACTTTCTCCTTGTTCTTACACAGTAGGTTAAGTTCATACTCTTTTTTACTTATTAAATAAACAAATGAATTTTGTTTTAAATGTCCAGTAGTCAATGCTGATGAAAATATATTGAAAGGAATTTTTTTTTTCTTCTTTTCTTGTTTTTTTTTTGAGACAGTCTCACTCTGTTGCCCTGGCTAGAGTGCTGTGGCGTCAGCCTAGCTCACAGCAACCTCAAACTCCTGGGTTCAAGCGATCCTTCTGCCTCAGCCTCCCTAGTAGCTGGGACTACAGGCATGCGCCACCATGCCCGGCTAATTTTTTCTATTTTTGGTAGAGACAGGGTCTCATTCTTGCTCAGGCTGGTCTTGAGCTCCTGAGCTCAAACGATCCTCCCATCTTTGCCTCCCAGAGGCCAGGATTACAGGTGTGACCCACGGCGCCCGGCCTGAAGGGAATTTCTTACAATATAATGGTGGTGCTATAAATGAGTGTGATGGTGGAAAAATCAATTTGGAAACATGTAGGAGAAGCCACTATACCTGCCACCCCCTTTGATCCTTTAAACCAATACCTTCAAAATAATCTAAAGAAATAATTTTTACAATGTTGAAATCTTTATTTTTATTCATTTTTTTTTTGAGACAGAGTCTCACTCTGTTGCCCTGGCTAGAGTGCCATGGCATCAGCCTAGCTCACAGCAACCTCCAACTCCTGGGCTCAAGTGATCCTTCTGCCTCAGCCTCCTAAGTAGCTGGGACTACAGGCATGCGCCACCATGCCTGGCTAATTTTTTCTATATATTTTTAGTTGTCCAATTAATTTCCTTCTATTTTTTTAGTAGAGACGGGGTCTCACTCTTGCTCAGGCTGGTTTTGAACTCCTGACCTTGAGCGATCCACCCGCCTCGGCCTCCCAGAGTGCTTAGGATTACCAGCGTGAGCCACCATGCCCAGCTGAAATCTTTATATGAAGATATTTATCATGATATATATTATACATAATGACTAACAACACAGGCTTTTAAGTCAGATTGCTGGAATTTCAAATCCCTATCTTTGCTATTACTAGTTGTATGACTTTGAACAACTACTTAATCTCTAAGACACAGTACACTAAAATCTTTAAAACCTCACAGAGTTTTGTTAGTGTTAAATAAGATAATATATGTTTTGTTCTTTGCAATGCCTGGCATACATGATTACTCAACAGATGATGGACAATATCTCTCTATTAAAATCATGTGAACAATGTATCTGTGGAAGAGACTGCTCTTTTATTATAATAAAAAGTAGGTTTCTTACCCTTGGCACTACTGACATTTGGCCAGGTCATTCTTGGTGGCGAGGGACTGTCCTGTGTCGTGTAGGATGTTTAGGGGCATCCCCAGCCTCTACTCACTCCCTGCCAGTAGCAGCCCCCCAAAACCCAGCTGTGATAGCCCCAAACCTCTCCAGGTATTGTCAGATGTCCTCTGAGGTACAAAATCACCCCTGGCTGAGAATTACTGATCTACAGTAAAAAAAAAAAAACCAGACTATGAAACAGTATACTGTTAATAAATCACGTACAAATATTTGCATGTGAAATATGAGTGGAAGAAATGACCAGTGTTTTCTCTATTTATAAAACTTTAATATTATATATCTGAGTCTTGTTTCATTGATTTAGTAATTGTGCTTGTTAATGTTCTAACAACATAACAAAAGAAAAAGTATACAAAATGTTCATTGCTGATTATTTTTAACAACGAAAAATTGAAAATTACCCAATAGCAAGGAAATGCAGTGTTAAACAACTTGTAGCCTCTTTTTCTTATTATTAATTTGGGTCCTTTTTAGAAATAAAAAGATAGATATTTGTTTTTGTCTATCCTGGTTCATTAATGACTTAGGATTTTTAACACATGAAATTTACTAAAAGCAACCCCTATTTTGTTTCATGTGAATGTTTTCTAGAGTTTTGCAGTCCCTGAGACAATGGCATAGCATCCTTTAGATGACATCTGCATCCATCTCTGATAACTGCCAACAAATTGATGACTCCTTAGTCGTAAAAGGAAAAGATGGAAGGAAGAAACGGAGAAAAGCGCAGAATTTCAGAATCAAAGGGATTTTAGAAATGTCCTAATATGCTCCCCCTCCCTACACCAAGCTGTGTAAGCTAGAGCCTAGAAAATTTAAGTGAATTGCCCAGGAATATGGACGTGCTAAATAACTTGTTGATTTTGTTTCAAGATAATTTACTCACTTATTTAAATGGCTTCTTGAATGCCTCCTACACAGTATGGGGGTAAAGCCATGCATGGGATATTTTTAGAGATTTCAGGCTAGTGTATCCAGGGGATTTATATTTATCAATACTTTTAGTAGCAGCCTATTTATCAATACTTTTAGTAGCAGCCCAAACACCTTCACTCCAGAGTCTTTCTTGGACGGTTTTCTAGTGCAGAATATGAAAGACCAGTGGAATGTTGAGAAACATGGGCAATCCTTGGCTCAGAGCAGTTCAGATTTTGTCATGATCCTTACCTCAATGCTGACCTTGGTTCATTTCATTGACTCTCTGCTGTTTATCATCTTTAGCTCTTGTCAAACTCTCCTTTAATTGTGGCAAATTTTCCTGAGGTGGTGAAGGCCTCAAGCTTCTCTACTCCAAGACTTGTAGCCTGGTAATGTTTCCTTCTCTGCTTCACTAAACTATGACATTTTTCAAAATCCTTCACCCTTGTGATTAACCCGAATCCACTAGTTAATCCATTCCAGCCATGACTGCTGAAATTTTGTGCAGTACAGGAGCACCCAGTGAATTCCCAATCTACCAGCAGTTCTTCAAGTCTTATCTGGTTGGCAATAGCATTTCCCAAGCACATGCCCTTTGCTTTCCTTTGGCATCACAGGTGTTGCTCAGATATTCGAATTCTCTCACCAAGATTATTTTAACTCCTTGCAAACGGGTCTCTTTGCCTGAAGTCTGCCCACTTCAATGGCAATACCACCAGATGGTTCTTTCTCTAATCAGCATTGATCCTGTTGCTTTCCTAATTTGGGGGTGCAAATTACTTTGAATGGTTGACCCTGTGTCTGATTTGTCAAGCCAGCTTCAGATGCTGCTGAATCACTCACCCTCAAACCAACAGAAGCAAACTGAGACCTCTCCCGCAGGCACCCATGCCACCCCTTACTATTACAGAATTCTGACTACTTACCCCATTTCTCATTTTATATTTCTGCTTTTGCTCCCTCTGGGTCCATCCAGTGGACCCAGTTTTGTGCTCATCTCCTCCCTCAAAAGCTTGACTCTGAACCATCATTTCTTTCTTTTGCTTCAGACCGTCACTAATCAAGCAGAGTGCCCCAGCCAGCTCATCAGAACTGTAACCCTGGCTGGATCTACTTCAATGTCATAATCACATTCTGGCCAGAAAAATACCAAAATGCTGGCCACAGCACACAAGACTTTTTATAATCTTGCTCCTCATTATGGCTTGAATATGTCCCCCAAAGTTCATATATTGAAAACTTAATCCCCAATCCAAGAGTGTTGAAAGGTGGGACCTTTAAGAAGTGGTCAGGTCATGAGGGCTCTGCCCTCATGAATAAATTAATGTAGTTATTTTGAGAGTAGGTTCATTATTGTGGGAGTGAGTTCATTATCAAGAGAGTGGATTTATTATAAATGCAAGTTCAGCCTTCTCTTCTCCTGTGCTCTCTTGCCCTCTTGCCTTTCTGCCTTCCTCCTTGGGATAACACAGCATGAAGGCCCTCAACAGATGCCAGCACCAAGCTTTTGGACTTCTTAGAACCATGAGCCAAATAAATTTCTTTACTTTATAAATTACCCAGTCTGAGGTATTCTATTATAGCAGCAGAAAATGGACTAAGGTACCCCCAGATACAAACAGCAGCTGAGTGGTAGGCCTGTTGGTTTGACTCCTGCAGTGGGGTGGAATTAAGTCAACACTGAAAAAATGATTGCCCATGAAAGTCTGGACTTTCAGTGTCTTTTAACAACAATTCGCTGGGGCTTCAGGCAGCCAGGAGCTCTCTTGCCACCCTGGCCCCACCATTCTGACTCACCTACACTGTCTGCCTGGCCTGTAGGTGTGCAGTTTGCAACCCTGGGTTCCAGGCCTTATCTTTCAACACTGTCCACCTCACCTTACATCACTATCCACACACCCAACTGTTCTGCCACCCATCTGGGAATTTCTGAATTGGTCTTCCATTTTCACATAGCTCCTTGCAGCTTGGCTTATGAAAATGTCTATTAGTATTAAAAAACATTTTGTTAGGAACTAAAATCACTAAAGTTAAAACCCTAAGATGGCCCTCTTTTTGTACTTATCAAGCTGGCAAAGATGCAGAAAATGATAATGCCCCACAGTGGAGAAGGTGGAGTGAAATGGAGCTTTCAAACTTGCAAGCAACAGTATAAAATCGGTGCAGTTGCTGTAAGAGCAATATGATACTCTATATTGAAACCCTTAAAATGTGCATACCCTTTGGCCCAGCATTTGAATCCATTGAAATTTGTCCTAAGGAAGTTATTTGTAAATTATTATTTTGAGAAGCAGTGTAAGTAGTTAGGAGTTATTCTGAAACTAAACTTGAATCTTACCAGGATTCAAGTGCAAGCTCTGTCACTTCTTAACTGTGAGGCCATAGACAGGTTATCTAATTTCTGTTCCTTAGTTTCCTTATCTGCAAATCAGGATAAAAACAGTACCTACACCTCATGACATTGTTGTGAAGTGCAGGATATACTTAAAACGCTCTAAATGGTGTTTGGTACAAAGAGCTGTAAAAGTATCCAGTCATCAGTAGTTATCAGTTTTATTAATAATTTATTACCAATAAGACTTCCTAAATGCCCATAAATTACAGCTTAGCTAAATAAATTATAATGTTATAATGCATTCAAATGATGGCATGCTACAGAGCTATTAGAAATTATAGTGAAAAATTCTTCATGACAAGGGAAAG
Source organism: Lepilemur ruficaudatus (assembly GCA_963574885.1). Lineage (NCBI taxonomy): Eukaryota > Metazoa > Chordata > Mammalia > Primates > Lepilemuridae > Lepilemur > Lepilemur ruficaudatus. Next base: position 12,278 of record CAUYRT010056486.1, read on the forward strand.
CCATGATACACCATTAAATGAGGGGAGCTGGTTATGAAAATCAGTAAAGACATGTAAAAATATGCTTTCATGTAAAAATGTAACCTGAGAGAAATACATAAAAATATTATCCCTGAGTATTGAATTTATTGATAATTTTTATTTTAGTCTTTATAGTTTTCTATATTTTCAAAATATTACTTTCTGACCATTGGGAGGTAGGTAGCTTTTTTTTTTTTTTTTTTTTTTTTTTATACAGAGTCACAATCTTTTGCCAGGGCTAGATTGCCGTGGCGTCAGCCTAGCGCACAGCAACCTCAGATCCTCCTGCCTCAGCCTCCTGAGTAGCTGGGACTACGGGCGCGCACCACCACACCCAGCTGATTTTTTCTATTTTTAGTAGAGAAGGGGTCTTACTCTTCTTGTCCAGGCTGGTCTCAAACTCCCAAACTCAAGTGATCCTCCCCACTTAGTCTCCCAGAGTGCTAGGATTACAGGCATGAGCCACTGTGCCCGGCCTTATTTTTAAAATTTCTTAACTACCATTTAATTTCTTGTGTAACAGAATTTAAAGGTACATTCCCAAAATTAACTACAAAAAAAACTGTTTTTAAAAGTGATCCCAATAGAGATCTTGCTTTATCAGATGTTTCCACTAAACAAGGATGTATTTTGATTTGTTGTGGTAGACTACAAAAATTGGGGCCACAAATGTGTCCCATTGCTACAAACAGACCCTTGTTCAGTATGACTTTGCAGTTTATCCATTAAGAAGTAGAAAATATTTCTCCACCTCTTGACTCTGGCCTTGGCTGTGTGACTTGCTTTGGCCAATGGGACAGTAGCAAACATGACACAAACAGAAACTTAGAAAACATTTGTTGACTTTCCCTCACCTTGAGGCTACCAAGAGAAGCTGCCCCAGCCAGCCTACCAGAGAACAAGAAACCTGGCGGGGAGAGGGCTGGGTCATGAGAGTGATGCCATCTAAGACCCTCGGATCTAGTGAGCTGGCCTTGATCAGAAGAATTCACAGAATCATGAAAAACTTTTCTCAAGCCACTAAGTTTAGGAAGTTCTTTTGCTCCCAACAAAAGCTTAATTGATTTTTTAAGTAAATATCAGGTGCAAATAATATGGAATGAGCGCTCAGTCAACAAGTTAATAAATTCCATGCTTCAGATTTTATCTCTAACTGCAGCTTTCATCTCTGTCAAGTCACTCTGGCTGCTCTTTAGAATCATTTGTGGAACTTCAAAAAAGTACCAATGACTGGGCCCCATCAGGGTGGGGCCCAGACACTGGTATTTACTTAAATGCCCAGACAGGATCGCAATGTGTAGCCAGAGTTGAGAACACTTGCTCTTCAGAGAAGTCTTTTATTGAACATCTCTTTACAGGGAAAATCCTTTATACTATTATCTATACCACGCTTCTAAAACACCAAGTATTGTGCCTCAGTAAGAAGAGAGTTTATTTTTCAACAAATAAAGTCACTTTATTTTTAAGTTTTGGAGATTTAAAAAGCACAGAAAAGTTCAAAGCAGCAGCCAATTGTTTATTTTCCTATTTACTTTCCACCTCCCCCAAATTAGCTACTGTTAGCAACTTGGTACATTTACCTTGTGCGTCTTTGCTTTTTTTCTCTTAAAACTATTATTCTATGATTTGTGAAAAATAGGACACTGGTTATTAGAATGAATTCAAATAATGTATAAAAGCACAGCGAACAAAGATCAAAGTAAAAAAAAAAAAGAAAATACCATGCTACAAAATCTAAAACCTACAGGTAACAACCATTAACCTTAAGAAAATATTTAAAAAAGAAAAAAAAAAAAACAAGACTGTGGCTTATGCCTTCCACTCCCCGCTTTCTGCATCCGGACTGGCACTGGCGCTTGCTTCCCTGTGGCCCAGAGTGGTGTGCGGTGCCTCTCGTTTCTAGGGGAACTATGAATAACATTAACATTTGCTTTCAACAGCAAAAAAAAAAAAAAGAGAGAGAGAAAGAAAACATTACTCCACAAAGCACCTTTTGGCACAAATACTTCCCTGATACTTTATGACAACAATGTAACTATAAACTAGCTGACTAACCTATACTGAACAAAGATTGCAATGACTTTTCACAAGTGACCTTTTCCATTGAGATATATGTGTTAGGTTTCCTCAAATTAAATGACTTCAGGCATCACTTACGTACTTGTTTATCACTTTGATGGGTTTGTGAATTCAAAAACCTGCTTCCTTAGGACTCAAGTTTTTATTGGATTCCAGAAACTTGGGAGATTCTGCTGTTATTTGCAGTACTTGGACATCAAGTAGTAAGTTTTTTCTGCCCCCTCCTTAGATGTATTTGTTCACAGCTTGAATTAGGTATTTTGCATTTCATTTGTCATTTCCTAGTTTTTATGTGACTTTCACACAAAAGCAGTTTTGATTTTCTTCTCATGGCAAGGTCCTCCCTTAATGAGATCAACAGAACACAGTATGCCCTGTGCCATTTCGTTTGTTGCCTAGGGAAAAGTCCTTAATGACTCCACTAGACAAATGTTCATCTTGCCCTGCACACAGCGCATTCTTCACCTTCAAAACAAGGCACTAGGCTACACCCAGTTGGATGTTAATCAAGAAGGTTGTAAAACCTTCCCTCTAATTCCATGTAAGAGCAGTTAGATAAAAAATCATGCTCTTTGGCCGGGAGGGGGCTCATGCCTGTAATCCTAGCACTCTGGGAGGCTGAGGCAGGAGGATTGCTCAAGGTCAGGAGTTCGAGACCAGCCTGAGCAAGAGTGAGACCCCCCCCCATCTCTACTAAAAATAGAAAGAAATTAATTGGCCAACTAAAAATATATAGAAAAAATTAGCCAGGCATGGGGGCGGCATGCCTGTAGTCCCAGCTACTTGGGAGTCTGAGGCACTAGGATTGCTTGAGCCCAGGAGTTTGAGGTTGCTGTGAGCTAGGCTGACGCCACGGCACTCTAGCCCGGGCAACGGAGTGAGACTCTGTCTCAAAAAAACAACAAAAAAAAAACATGCTCACTTGGGACTGTTGTCTAATTTTAACCCCTATTTACAATCCAAGACAGGTCAAAAGTTTTTGAAGGTCAGTGGTAAATTCCATCTGCTGCTGCCCATACTGGGGTATATATAGATTGCTAATTCTGAGAACTAAGTCCCTCTCTATAGCAATGTCTTATACAGAACAGCAGGGCAGTTCTGTTCACAGTCTTATTCTGCAAATATGAAAAACACCTAAATAAACTTTAAAAAGAGAAGAAACATGGGAGAAAGCCTTTCGATGTGCCTGGGATTAGCAGGTAGCCCTCCCCATCGCCCTGCCTTGTGCAGTATGCACAAATACAGAAAACCTCGCCTGGCATTGCTTCCTGAAACATCAATTTAACCTGGACATTTGGTTGAAAAGCCCTGGGCTTCAAGTAGAAATTAAACAGCGACACAAAAACAGACAAATCTAATGTATGGGGTTGGGACAGTGGTTATTCTCGGAAGCGTTATTGTGGAAAGGAACCCACAGGGGTTCTGAGGATACTAGGAACTGGGTTTCTAGATAAGGAGGGTGTGAAAATTCAGTGATCTGTTCAATTCTGATATGGGCAGTTTTCTGTAGGCAGTATTATATTTCAATAAAAAGTCTTAAGTTATAGACAGGAATGCAATATTTATATAGCTTTGTAAAATAAAACATGAGACTTTAAAGAAATATTGGCCTCTTCAGTTCCTTGCCCTTGCACCCTTCTCCTCTGCCCAGGCCACTTCAGGAACTGTAGTACCAGTTTCCAGTGTCCAGTTTTCAGGTATTAAGGGCTTTACTTTTAAGCACTTGAGTGCTGGTGTTTTCATTTGTGTAGTAATTATTTCAATATTTTAGAAACTGAATAATGGACATCTTTAGATCAAGACCAACAACTAATATATTCAATTTACAGGAAAAAATAAACCCTTGAGCCATCCACAAAGCTAGACCAAGCCTGTTCTGTATGAGTTCTGGTAAGAAACCACACTGAGGTGTTGTGATGTGCTCCTTAGGACGCTTGTGCGTGATCTGATTGTTGGAAAGGACCTGTGATGGGAAGTTTTGTGAGTCTGTCAATTGTGTTTCTGGAATAAAAGTGGGACACAGTTTTGGTTATTCTTATTCTTCCAGTTAAGTTCTTGGTGTTCCCACTATTTATTTGAAATCACTCATACTGAAAAATTAAAGGTAATAAAAGTAAACCCAGTTCAAGTTTAATAATTGCACACTTAAATACTGTAGTTACTTTTAGTTTATTATCCCAAATGAAAAATGCTACTAAAAATGAGCCTACTTAAAAAAAAAATGTTAAGGGGCCCAACTGATTTTATTATTTATTAAAAAAATAAATAACATGGAAACAGAAAAGTTGGCCAAAAAGAACCAATACTTAAAGAGGACCTATAAGAAACCATGATAGTCACTTTGTAACACATACGAGGAATTCATTTAAAAAAAAAAAATCAGAATAAGAAGCTGCTTTTCCAGACCCCAGTGGGTACACACTCTAGGATTCCATTTTTACGACATTCTGAGAAAGCACAGGGATGGTGAACAGGCCAGGATTTGCCAAGAGTTTGGACTGGGGGAAGGGATTATACAAGGAGCAGCTTCAGGGAATGCTGGGGGCTGATGGAATCGTTCTCGACTGTGGTGGTGGATGCATGACTCCATGCGGTTGTCAGAACACATGGAACTGGACACCAAAAACAGCGAGTTTTACTATATATAAATTTAAAAATAAAAAAGGAAGCTGCTGCAAATTCAACAACAATAAAATAGAATGGATCTCCCTCACGGTAAATGGATAAATTTTTTAAATTATATTTTGTAATATACCTATGGACTTTTTCATTTGAGAAATATTAATACTATCTTTTTAAATGAATTCTGAACACTTTTATAGAATCCTATTGTTAAAACCCATATTTCAGTATTAGAAGCATACATACTAAAATATTCTTACTGTCCTTTTGCTCTGGTATCTAGGACATTTCAGAGAGAAACTGTGAAAAGTACTAAACATATAAAGACTCAGAAGTCTCATCTTTAAGATGTAGTCCAGCTGCTAAATCATGCAACGCAAACAAATCATTTCCTTTCCCTAGGCTTGGTGTTTCTAAATCTTAAATGATGAGAATGTCCCTTCCAACTCCAGCACAAAATCACCTACTCCACTTCACAAGATCATTTTGTTATTCCCAAGGTAGCCAGTCTCAGTTTCTACTCCTTCCATATCTTCTACTTGAAAAAGAAACCATCACCACACCTTCTTCTATGTTCTAGGAGTGGTGCTATTGGCTCCAGAGTTATAGAGTAATAAGTTGTTAGAGTTATAGAGCTAATACTTCATTTCTTACCACCACCCCGCCCCCACCCAAGATTAGTGCTTTTCATTCTTTGGCAGAGGAAAGTAAGTTTGGAGAGTTGGCAGGACTTGTTCAAGATCATAGGCAGACGAAGCCATGATGTGAGCTCTGCACCTTTTGAGGGAGGGGAATCCACCCTCTGCATTCTACAACAGTCTGAATTCCAACAGTCTGGACCACGGGCAGACTCTGAAGGTGCACAAGGCCATTTCTGATTCATGTGACACACTCCCCCTTGCCCTGCCCCTGCTGGGACACAGTGGATAGAAGCTGACAGGGAAATAAGCAAGATCCCCCTCACTGAAACACCCTGCTTCAACCCGGTTCCGGTGCCCCACATTCTGGCAGAAACAACACTGCATTTTTTCACTGGGGCGGAATGAGAGGAGATTCAGGTTATTTAGAAACTGCAGGTATTCTCTTTCCAAGAGTTAAGACACACACAGCGACGTAGGACTGTAGCTGGCCACCTGTGTTTCCTGGTGTTGTAGTACCTGAACGGATGCCCCTTCAAACACCACACACCGTGCAGTCGGCCCCACTAACCAATGCAGGAGTCTCAGGCACTCTGCCCTCTCACTTCCCCACGCAGGGTGAGCCCTAGTAGTGTGAGGGGCTGAGGGGAGGAGGGAATTCAAGTGGATTTTGTCTGAGCTAGAGAAAATCTTCTAGATCCTTTGTAGTACTTTCTGAAACCTCTGCATTTTGGGGGATTGCATTTTTCCAGCCCCTGCTGTACCTTAATGAGGGCAATTGGACAGAATAAAAAGAACTAACAGTCACTGATATTTACTAGGCACCATGTACCATTCTACGCACTTGATATGTATTAATACACATAATTTACATACAATGGTAGGTCATATTATTATCTCTGTTTTACAAATACAGAAACTGAGATTCAGAGACATTACATACTTTGCCTCAAATCATATACATGAGGAATCTGCAAAGCTGTATTTGAAGCCAAGTGGTCTGGCTCCAGAGGGTCCCCTCCATCCCCTACACTTACACTACACTCGCCTCAATCCAGCTCAGCATTTATGGGCACACTGAGAAAATACTTTCTGGAAACGAAGGGATAATGTGCTATATTAAAAACAAACAGAGAGGTGGGGACATTGTATAAGTGCTCAGTGCTCAATTTCCTCATTTGGGCAGAACTTTAGAGCATAAAAATCACCTCCACATACTGCCCACAGTGGCCAGCCTGAGTTCTAAGACGTGGCAATAATGGTGGCTGCATCCAGATATGGGCACCATGACCACGACAAGGAGAGAAATTCACTGCCCAGAGGCCATTGTTCCATTAATGCTACTGGTCGCAGTGTGATATAAATGCGAAAGTCATGACATTAATATATCATAAAGAGGGAAAAGGGGAGGGGCAGAGGTGATCACAGAAATTAACAATGGCTGAGTTGGGAGCTGTCCCCCGATCCAATGTCTGTTACTCTCACAATGATCCTATGAAATCAGTATTGTCCCCATTTTGCAGATTAATAAACTGAAGCCCATGTAAAATAGATTAATTGCTCAAGATCTGACAGCAGGCCAGATATGGTGGCTCATGTCTGTAATCCCAGGACTCTGGGAAGCCAAGGTGGGAGCATAGCTTGAGGCCAGGAGTTTGAGACCACTCTGGGCAACACAGTGAGGCCCCATCTGTACAAAAAATTAAAAAATTTTTTTAGTCAGGTATGGTAGCACGAGGCTGTAGTCCCAGCTACTTGGAAGGCTGAGGCAGGAGAACTGCTTTGAGCTTCAGAGTTTAAGGTTGCTGTGAGCTATGATCACGCCACTACACTCCAGCCTGATTAACACAGTGAGACCCAAACTCTATTTAAAAAAAAAAAACAAAGAAAAAAAGTTTTTTTTTTTTTTTTTTTTTTTTGAGACAGAGTCTCACTCTGTTGCCCGGGCTAGAGTGCTGTGGCATGAACCTAGCTCACAGCAACCTCAAACTCCTGGGCTCAGCAATCCTCCTGCCTCAGCCTCCTGAGTAGCTGGGACTACAGGCACGTGCCACCATGCCCAGCTAATTTTTTCTACATATTTTTAGTTGGCAAATTAATTTCTTTGTAGTTTTAGTAGAGATGGGGTCTTGCTCTTGCTCAGGCTGGTCTCGAACTCCTGACGTTGAGTGATCCTCCTGCCTCGGCCTCCCAGAGTGCTAGGATTACAGGTGTGAGCCACTGTGCCGGCCGAAAAAAAAATTTTAAAGAAAGATCTGACGGCAGGTAAATGAAACCTAAGTCTGTCTACCTCTAATACCTTTGGTGTTTCCTTTTCCCCTATATGCTCCAGAATTAAAGCAAAATAATATAGGAATCTCATTTGCAATCACCTAGCCCAATTTCTTCATTTTACAGAGGAGAAAACCAAGGCCCAGAAAACCAAGGACGTAACATGTCCGAGTCAAACATCCAGTTAAGAACAGAGGCTAGAACTTAGAAAATAATTTTACAGTGTGGGTATCTAGATTACTAGCCCCTCTTACACAGTACAATGGTTGGGAGTTTGAAGCACTTACGAAAAAAGAAAACACATTCACGCATGGCTTGTAATCTTTACCGGCCATTTGCTATTCTTAGCTGTACAGTGTGAAGTGTTTAAAAAGTCCAAGTTCACGAGCTACTGTTCCAATCCTTACTGTCTTTTGGGGTCATCAAAAGTCATATCCTTAGAGCCACGCAGAAATTCTTCTGGCCCTTTTACAAACATCTTTGAAGAGAAATATTAGCATGTCATAGTCACTGCTGTGAGACTCAGTCACCAGATATATTTTATGGGGATGAAGTTTAATTAAAACAACTCTTACTTTCTAATAAATTCCCAAACACCTTCCAAACTTTCTCTTATGTCCTGAAACCAAAATTAACTGAGGCTCAGGTTGGTTATTTGTTCAGTGCCTGACAGGCTGTTAAGTGACAAGGCTAGGCGTCAAAACAGATCTTTTCTGTTCCAAAGTCCATATTTGCTCATCCACTCTACCCTGCAAGATCAGAGAGATCTCATGCAAAGCAACAAAACTTGATAACTGCGCATCTCCAATTGAATTATATATGTGAAAATTTATCAAGAAATTGAATCCAACAAAGAAGGCTCTACGAGAACATGAAGCAATGGAAAATACATTAAAATTTGGCTGAAGGCAAAATATCTTCATGTTAAGTCCGTCTTCAAACATACTTCGAACTCCCAGTAAGACTGTCAATTGTCTTTTTTTTAAAATAGAGGAAGTGGAATATTCAGTATGGAGAAGAGATTTTTAAAAAGGCACCTCTAAACACTACACATGGAACAGTCTATTCTACTAACCAGCTTACTACTCTTTGTAAGATATTCCTTCCCATTTCTCCTACAGGAAGAGGAAGGCCAAGAGCATGGAAATTGTAAGCAGAGTGCTAACGCTTACTTCTAATGCCTAAGGAGCTTGTGCTTATAGATTCAGCTTTGTTGATTAAAAACAAAGAGGAAAACCCAGTCTGGTTCGTGAACTATACCCTAAAAGTTTAAGTTGGATGAAAATATTTTTACTTTTGGGCAAATTGTTATTATGGGATACCTCGAAAGCCTCAGTCTGGACTATCAGAATTTCTCAATTCCTTTGAAAAGAAGAAGCTACTCATTTCTGAGAATTATAGAGTCAACTCAAAGATGTGTCATAAATTTTGTTTTCTCGCCTTGAGTTTGCTTGTGTTTATATATTTTTATATTAGGGTTTAAAAATCAGCCGTGTGTAAGTAGCCAGGATGGGCAAAATTTGTTTTTTTTTTTTTTTTGAGACAGAGTCTCACTCCCTTGCCCGGGCTACGTGAGTGCCGTGGCATCAGCCTAGCTCACAGCAACCTCAAACTCCTGGGCTCAAGCGATCCTCCTGCCTCAGCCTCCCGAGTAGCTGGGACTACAGGCATGCGCCACCATGCCCGGCTCATTTTTTCTATATATATCTTTAGTTGGCCAATTAATTTCTTTCTATTTTTAGTAGAGACGGGGTCTCGCTCTTGCTCAGGCTGGTCTCAAACTCCTGACCTTGAACGATCCTCCCGCCTTGGCCTCCCAGAGTGCTAGGATAACAGGCGTGAGCCACCACGCCCGGCCAGAAATTTGTTGAAGTTTAATTGATTGGATATGAGTGTAGTTTAGGCTCAGTTGCTGATGATCAAGGTAGATAGTTAAAACTTTATAGGGAGAATGAATTTCCAATGGGAAATAATCCCACTGAGGAACAGGTGACAGGTGAATATTTCTGAATCAAGACATGAGAGATTAGGAGTTGAAATTCCATTTTACTTAAATATAAAACAACTCATTAAATGTTGAAGAATACTTTATCTGCCTAATTGCTGTATATGTAATTTACACATTTGATCTTCAAAAAGGAAAAACTGTTTGCAGTTTACACATTTGTCCAACATGAATTATAGATGTCAGTTACTTTTTTCTTGAAAAAAATTATTTGAAGTAAAATTCACGTAATGTAATTAACCATTTTAAAGCAAACAATTTAGTGGCATTTAGTACATTTGCAATGGTGTGCAACCACTGCTTCTATCTAGTTTCAAAACATTTTTGTCACCCAAAGTAAAATCCCATACCTATTAAGCAGTTACTCCTCATTCCCTAGATGCCCCGAGCCCATGGCTACCACCAGTATACTTTCTGTTTCTATGGATTTACTTATTCTGTATATTTTATATAAATGGAATCATTCAACATGTGACCTTTTATGCCTGGCTTAGCGAAATATTTTCAAGGTACACCCACGTTGTAGCATGTATCAGTACTTACTTCCTTTTTTACAGCTAAAGAATATTTCATTGTGTGTATGTATCAGTTTGTTTATCTCTTCTTCTGTTTGTTAATAGATATTTGGGTTGCTTCCACCTTTTGACTATCGTGAATAGTGTTGCTGTGAGCATTTGTGTCCAAAGATTTGTTTGAGTACCTGCTTTCACTTCTTTGGGTATATACCAAGAGTGGAATTTCTTGGTTTTATGGTAATCCTGGTTAGCTTTTTGAGGACCTGCCAAACTTCTTTCCACAGTGGCTAATCCAGTTTACATTCCCACCAGCAATGTGTGAAGGTTCCAATTTCTCTGCATCTTTGCCAACACTTATTTTGTGTTTAAAAAGATCATTATTATTGCCATCCTTGTGGATATGAAGTGGTAACTCACTGTGCTTTTGATTTGCATTTCCCTGATGACTGATGATGTTGAGCATCTTTTCATGTACTTGTTGGCCATTTGTATAGTCTACTTTGGAGAAATGTCTATTCATGTTCTTTGCCCTTTCTGAAAATTGGTGTATCTTTTTGTATTGAGTTGTGTTTTTATATACTCTGGATACTAGACCCTTATCAGATGTATGATGGGCAAATATTTTCTTACATTGTGTGGATTTTTTTTTTTTGCCTTTCTTGATAATGCCCTTTGATATATAAAAATTTTTAATTTTGGTGAAGTTTAATGTATTTGTTAATTTTTGTTATTCATGCTTTTGGGGTCATATCTAAGAATTCATTATCAAATCTCAGGTCATGAATATTTACTCTTGTGTTTTCTTCTACGAGTTTTGTAATTTTAGCTCTTATATTTAGGTCACTGATCCATTTTGCATTAATTTTTGTATTTCTTAGTATTAAACTACAGTTGGCCTTCTGTATCCATGGGTTCCACATGGGTGCATTTAACCAATTTTCAAAATATTTGAAAAAAAAAATGGATGGTTACATCTGTACTGAACATGTAAAGACTTTTTTGTTGTTGTCATTTCATAAACAATACAGTATAACAACTACTTACATACATAGCATTTACATTGTATTAGTTATTATAAATATTATATGTATAAGTTATTATAAGATGATTTTTTTTATTTTCTCTTTTTTTTATTTCATATATAAAATTTATTTTATCCACTTTTCCACAGTTGGTAGACTTCTGTTTGCCAGCTTTTCAAAATATTTCCTTGTAGTCAGAAAAACAAAATAACAAAAACCTTGTTTTGAATGCCAAGGTGCTTTGTTTTTATTTTTTTTTAAAAAATGGTTAGAGAGCATAGATATAGAAGAATGCATGAAACATTTGCGTACAGTTTAAATAATAGTTAAAAAGTAAGCTCCTATCTCACCACAGCCCAGGTCAAGATACAGAATATTGCTGGCCTCCCAGAAGCACTATTTCCCTGATCACATTCCTCTTTGTCACTTCATTTCTGTGAAGATTACTTCTTCTCTTTTCTTTATGTTTTTATCTCTTAAATGTGAATCTGTATATAATATCATTTATTTTGAATTTTAAAGAGCTTCATATGAATGGAATCATAGTGTTTGTATTCTCTGTGACTTGTGTCTTTTGCTCAACTTTATTGTGAGATACATCCATGTTGGTCATGTAGCTGTTATTCATTTCAATTACTCTAGAGAATTGTATTATATGCATATTCCACAATTTACTAATTCCACTTGTTAAAGAAAAATTTATTCAATGACACTTGTTAAAGCACAATAAGGAAGACTATTCAGGACCATCTTGATAGATACAGCGACCACTACAATAGTATCTTGTAGTAGAGGAGAGAGATTAGACTCAATTCCGAATACAGCATGAGCAATTGGGAATTTATAGCGAAGGAGCAGTGTGTGGGGGGTCAGTGATTATGGAAAATTACTAAGAGAAAATGTCACGCGTAAGGGGGATTCTGGCTAAAGCGACCTAACTGCATTCTTGCTGAAGATAGGCCAGGGTGATGATATATTACGTAGGGGATGGTGGAGGATGAGGAACCTGATCAGATACAGACAATGATCAGATACTGAGGATGCGTGTTTTTGCTAAGCTCACTTAGCAGGGTTCTTTGCTAAAACTGGATCTTACAAGGAACTGCACAGATGGGCTAGTAGAAGATTCAGAAGCCTGACTAAAGGTTAGCCAAGCAAAGAATCTTTCTCATACTTAATGAATAATGCTTAATAATGTTTAATATCAAAAAAGACAACTATTACCTATGTCTGCATAAGGTCAAGGGTACATTTTGGGGAAAAACAGGACATGAGTTTTGTCATTTAACAGTAGAAATATCTTTCATTGTATTATGGTTAATATTTTGAAGGAAATAATTAAGTATTGTTTTCATGGGGGAAAAAAAGGCAACATGAGTACATACATTGACAACCATTGGTATGAAGGCCCTAGAGTTGGAAAGAATTTTTTGTCTTAGAGAAACCTATCTTTTAAAATTAAAAATTTGTTTCATTTGTTGAAAAAGTCAAATTGTAAAACAACTGGTGCATAGCTGAAAAAAATTTGATTTGGTTGACAGCAGTAAAAAGTCTTGGATGAGATTTGTTTTTAGTTTGGATGGCTTCATGTTAGAGGAATTAGCTGGGCAAGCTTCTGTTTCTTTGCAAAAATAAATGGGCATTTTTTGTTTCCTTAAAAAGTAAAGCCTTGTTTTTGTTCTGCTTTATTTGCTGCTGTAACACTTGTACTTATGACAACTTCTGAGCCATTTCTCTCTAGAAGCTTTAAAAAACTATACTTTATGGGAATTTAACTATAGTAGATATTAGTAGTTCTAGTTGTCAGAATTCCTGGAAATCATGAGTGTTTTAAGGAACACCATGAAGTTATTGATATATTCAAGTGTTGTATGAACCGAGAAAACTATTTTGGAGGAAATTTTATGATACCATATGTACTTAGTATATATATATGACCACGATCACATTTGTAGGGAAAATAACCTATTAAATGAAATGTGACTATTATAAATTAGTTAACTAATTGTTTATTTTTTCTGTTAGTGCTTGGTACAGCATACATTCTTTTGATGCTTATTGTAATTTATTGAGAGAAAAGTTGAAATTACTCTCCATTTACTCTTTTTGCAATTTAGGAAAAGATTACAATTATTTTAGCAGTGGAGTGTTTTTGTCCAATTTTTGAGATGCCAGTAATGCTCAGAAATTTAGCTTGAGAACCAATGGAATATGAGGTTACTTGTAGGATTTCTTATGGAGATGGGTGGCTGTTTCATGAGCGTTATTTGGCACTGTAGCAGTTGACATCAGACTGTTGAGTCATCTTCAGAGTTAAAAGTTATTTGGAAAGGAATTTCCTGGAAGTAATGTCGGTCTTCAACACTAAGTGCCACCAACATTCTTAAAATGAAGTCTTAAAATGTAATTTTGTGTAGAGGATTGTATAATATTACCACAGATTTAAACATGAAGTTAGGATTTCCTGTAATGTTTCAGAAATTTTTAAATTTTGCAATTACCAGGCCAGCCTTAGATGACTAACTGTCATTGTGCTCTAAAGCCATACAGATAATCACGTGTGCCAGCCAGGGTGCTCAAGTTCTTAAAAATGGGGCCAAGAGAAAAATCAATAAAACCAAGAGTTGGTTCTTCAAAAAAATAAAAAATTTAACAAATCTTTAGCTAGAATGATTAAGAAAAAAAAGAGAAAGGATTCAAATAACTAAAATCAGAAATGAAAGAGGGAGAATAACTACCAATTTTAGAGAAATAAAAAGGATTTTGAAAGAGTACTATGAACTATGCCATGAAAGTATGCCATGAAATCAGATAACCTGCATGAAATGGACAACTTAATAGAAACACACAACCTACCAAGACTGAATGCTGAAGAAATAGAAAATATGAACAGATACATAACTAGTAAGGAGATTAAAGCAGTGATCAAAAATGTTCCAAGAAAGAAAGGCCCAGATGGCTTCACTGGAGATTTCTATGAAATGTTTAAAAAAGAAGCAACACCAGTTCTTCTCAAGCTCTTCCCAAAAAACTGAACAGGAGAGAACACTTTCTAACTCATTCTAAGGTGCCAAAATTACCAAAGTCAGACAAAGACGTTACAAAAAAAGAAAACTAGACTAATATCCCTTATGACCATTGGGATTAATGAAATCTAGTAAAATGGAGTCAACAGCACATTGAAATGATTATACACCATGACCACGTGGGTCTTATTCTTGGAATGCAAGGATGGTTCAACATACAAAAAGTAATCAATGTAATACATTACATAACAGAATGAAGGGGAAAATACACATGGTCCTTTCAGTTGATGCAGAAAAGGCATTTGATAAAATTCAATAACCTTTCATGATAAAAACACCCAATAAACTGAAAATAGAAGGAAACTTACTCAACATAAAGGCCATATGTGAAAAACACACATCTAATATCATCATCAGTAGTAAAAGACTGAAAGCTTTTCTTCTAAGATGAGGAACAAGACAAGGATTGCTGTCTTTGCCACTTCTAGTCAACATATCGCTGGAAGTACTTATCAGAGCAATTAGACAAGAAAAAGACATAAAAGGTATCCAAATTGGAAAGGAAGAAATAAAATTATTTTTGTTAGCAGATGACATAATCTTATATTTAGAAAACCTGAAAGACTCCACAAAAGAAAAAAAAACCCTGTTAGAACTGATAAATGAATTCAGCAAAGTTGCACAATACAAAATCAATACGCAAAATCAGTTGCATTACTATACACTAACAATGAACAATCCAAAAATGAAATTAAAAAAACAATTCCACCTCTCTATCCATTCCCATGGGGGAGGGAGAAGAAAACAATTCCATTTACAATAGCAACAAAAAGAATAAAATACTAAGGAATAATTCAACCAAGGAAGCAAAAGACTTTGTATACTGAAAATTACAAAATGTTTCTAAAAGAAATTTTAAAAGACATAAATACGTGGATAGTCATCACATGTTGAGGAATTGATAGACCTAATACTATTAAAATGTGAATACTGCCTAAAGTAATGTACAGATTCATTGCAGTACCTATCAGAATCCCAATGACAATTATTACAGAAATGGAAAAATCCATACAAAGGGACCCCCTAAATAGTGAGAACAATGTTGGGAAAGAACAAAACTGGAAATTGCATTTTCCTCTTTTCAAAACTTACTACAAAGATGCAGTAATTAACATTGTATGGTACTAGCACAAAGACAGAAAAATAGAACAATGAAGTAAAGTATAGAGTCCAGAAATAAAGCCTCGCATATATGGTCAACTGATTTTTGACAAGAGTGCCAAGACCATTCATTGGGGAAAGCAGTTGTACACAGTCTTTTCAACAAATGGTATTGGGAAAACTGAGTATGCATATGCAAAAGAATGAAGATGGGCTCGTATCTTATACCATATGCAAAAATTAACTCAAAATGGTTCAAAGACCTAAGCATAAGAGCTTATATATAGGACTATTAGAAGAAAACACAGGGACAAATCTTCATGACATTGGAATTGGTGATAACTTCTTGGATATGACACCAAAAACACAGGAAACAAAAAATAGCTAAGTTTGACTTCATGAAAATTAAAAACTTTTGTGTCCAAATGGGGAAGAGAGATCAAAAAGTTTAGAAAACCTATTCAAGAAAATAATCTATGAAAACTTCCCACGTCTAGCAAGAGAGTTAGACATCCAGATATAGGAGGCCTACTGATCCCCAGGCATATATATTGCAAAAAGGACTTCACCAGGTCATATTATAATCAGAATGTCTAAGGTCAAAATTAAAGGAAGAATTTTAAAATTAGCAAGAAGAAAGTGTGTAGTCACTTATGAAACCTCATCAGACTAACAGCAGACTTCTTGGCAGAAACCTTACTGAGCAAAAGACAATGGGATGGAATTTTCAAAGTGTTGAATGAAAAACAAAAAAAAAAAAACCTGTCAGCCTGGAATTTTATATCCTGCCAGAATAAGTTTCATAAATGAAGGAGAAAAAGTCTTTCCCAGTTAAGCAAATGCTGCTAGAATTTGTCCCCATTAGACTGGCCCTGCAGGAAATGCTCAAGGGGGTCTTAAATATGGAAATGGAAGGTCAATAGTCACCATGATGAAAGCACACAGAAATATGAAACTCACAAGTCTTATAAAACAATCACAAAAAGGAGGAAGAGAAAGAAATCAAATGGCAACATGACAGAATTTCATCAAACCACAAAGACAAAAAAACAGAGAAAAAGAAAGAATTTATAGAACAACTAGAAAACAATTAGTAATTTGACAGAAACAAAGCCTTAGGCTGGGTGCGGTGGCTCACGCCTGTAATCCTAGCACTCTGTGAGGCCGAGGCGGGCGGGTGGATGGCTCTAGGTCAGGAGTTTGAAACCAGCCTGAGCAAGAGCGAGACCCTGTCTCTACTAAAAATAGAAAGAAATTAACTGAACAACTAAAAATATATAGAAAAAATTAGCTGGGTATGGTGGCACATGCCTGTAGTCCCAGCTACTCAGGAGGCTGAGGCAGAAGGATTGCCTGAGCCCAGGAGTTTGAGGTTGCTATGAGGTAGGCTGACGCCATGGCACTCTAGCCTGGGCAACAGAGTGAGACTCTGTCTCCAAAAAAAAAAAAAAAAAAAGAAAGAAAGAAAGAAACAAAGCCTCACATATCAATATTAACCTTGAATGTAAATGGATTAAATGCTTGACTTAAAAGATATAGATTGGCAGAATGGACTAAAATACATGATTCAACTATGTGGTGGTTATAAGCAACTCACCTCATCCATAAAAACACATAGATTGAAAATAAAAGGCTGGAAAAGATATTTTATGCAAATGGTAACTGAAAGTGAGCAGGAGTAGCTACACTTAGATAGAACAGATTTTAAATCAAAAACAAGAAAAAAAAGACAAAGAAGGTCATTATATAATGATAAAGTGATCACTTCAGCAAGAAGATATAATAGTCCTAAATATATATGCATCCAACATTGGATCATGCAGATTAAAAATAAAACAAGTATTACCAGGCTTAAAGAAAGAGATAGATGAGAATATAGCAATAGTGGGGAACTTCAGCACCATACTCACAACCCTAGACAGATCACTAAGACAGAAAATCAGCCAAAAAAATTGGACTTAAATTGGATCTTAGACCAAAGGGACTTACCTGACATTTCTAGAACATTCTACCCCAAGACTACAGAATATGTGTTCTGTTCACTGGAACATGGAACACTCTCCAAGATAGACCACATGTTTGACCACAATACAAATGTTAACAAATAAAAAAAAATCAAAATCATATTTAGAATCTTCTCTTGACTACAGTGGAATAAAGCTGAAAATTGATACTAAGAGGAACTTAAGAAACTATACAAACGCATGTAACTAAACAATATGCCCCTGAACAATCACTGGTTCAATGATGAAATTAGGACAGAAATTTAAAAATTTTTGAAACAAATGAACAACACAACATACCAAAACCTGTGGGATACAGAAAAAGCAGTGCCAAGAGGGAAGTTTATAGTATTAAATGCCTACATAAAAAAATAAATAAATAAATCACAATTTAACAACGTAATATCATACCTCAAGGAACTAGAAGAACAGGAACAAAACCAACTCAAAGTTAGCAGAAGAAAAGAAATAACAAAGGTCAGAGCAGAACTAAAAAAAACTGAGAACAAAAAACCCCCAAACAAACCAAAACAAAGGATCAATGAAATAAAAAGTTGGTTCTTTGAAATGGTAAGCAAAATTGATACACCACTAGCTAGAGTAACCAAGGAGAGAGAAGATCCAAATAAACCAATCAGAAATGAAAACAGAGACATTACAACTGATACCACAGAAATACAAAAGATCATCAGAGACTATTGTGAACAACTGTGTTCTCACAAACTAGAAAACTTAGAGGAAGTAGATAAATTCCTGGGAATATACAGACTCCTGAGATTGAACCAGGAGGAAATAGAACTCCTGAACAGACCAATAATAAGGCTTATCAATGAGAATTTTGATATTTACTTGTTTCATGGTATCTTTTGGCTGAAAGATAGGTAGCAACTCATATAACGAACAGGATGACTTTGGGAGAGGTAGCTATACTGTTGCCATGAGGATATAGAGAAGAAAGAAGTATAAATTATTAGGAGGTAAAGGACAAAAAGTATTTATAAGGAGTAGCAATTATTTCTTTGGCATCCTCTAATGTGTGCACAACATACAAGAGTATTTACATATGAATTTATATTGAATCAAAGGCTAAACATTGTTTAAATTGTAGAAAACTTTAAAGCAAACGTATTTGTATGCGTTTTTAACTTATTTGATTGAAATCTAGATTCTCTGAAAATTGGGTTAGTAGACCATGATGTAAACAGAGCACTATGGGAGAATGTTTGTTTTGTGATTAAAATAGAACTTAGAGTCACCAGAAATTATATAGGTATTGACTAATCTTGAGTTTTAACCTAAATGTCTAAATCTGTGTGAATTCTTATGCTTTTGAAATATAAGCTTTAATTTTAATGTTAACAGATGTTTGTAATTAAAATGGACATTTTTGGATATCAAGAATTAATACATCAAATGATTGAATAAGACTGTAGCTCTCATTGTTACTCATGTCCTTGTCTTCCAGGTGATTTTACAACGAGATGCTGCTCTCCCTAGGGATGCTCATGCTGTCGGCCACACAGGTCTATACCATCTTGACTGTCCAGCTCTTTGCATTCTTAAACTTACTGCCAGTAGAAGCAGACATTTTAGCAGTAAGTACAGTAAAATTTATTGATGTCTGAAAACATCTCTTAAAGAAGAACTTTTAACAAGCCCTGAATGATGGAATATTGTGATGTTTTTACCTATAAACAACCTAAGCACACACAGTTATCTGAAACTGGGGTATCTCCTTAATTTTCTATTGCTTAATATCTAATGTAAGATTTCATGTACAATAAATACCTGATGAGTGATGTTGCTTTTGCTAAAGTGTGTGTGCACATGTGGGTGTTGGTGTACACATACCTAAAAGCTTGTGTATTGATATAGAATCTTAACTGTTTTTCTTGGTACCTAGTATGTGTCTAATGACTATAAAATCTCAATTGTATCTCTATTGATGATAACATTTTAAGAAATTCTACAAGATGTCGATAGAAAATTTCAACCTAAAATTAGCATTAATGGGTCAAAAGAGAACCACAGTGGCCTGATCATTGATGGTGGATAGAAAAGTTTTTAAAGATGAAAATTGTTGGCTGGGCACGGTGGCTCATGCCTGTAATGCTAGCACTCTGGGAGGCTGAGATGGGAGGATTGCTTGAGCTCAGGAGTTCAAGACCAGCCTGAGCAAGAGTGAGACCCTGTCTCTACTGAAAATAGAAATACATTAGCCAAACAACTAAAAATAGAAAAAAAAATTAGCCAGGCATGGTGGCTCGTACCTGTAGTCCCAGCTACCTGGGAGCCTGAGGCAAGAGGATCCCTTGAGCCAAGGAGTTTGAGGTTGCTGGGAACTAGGCTGATGCCACGGCACTCTAGCTCAGGCAAGAGAGTGAGACTGTGTCTCAAAAAAAAGAAGAAAATTGTTCCTTAAAATCTTAGAAGTCGTCTCTAGGTTACAGTCCTACTGTCTTCTATACTGGAAAGTGAGGGACAGTCAAAATCAACTAATGATTTTTTAGCTTTATGATGGTACCAAAGCTATGTGCATTCTAATGAATACTCTTTGACTTAACATGGAGTTAATGTCCTGATAAACTCATCGTAAGCTAAAAATACTGTAAGCAGAATTCAACTCACAAAACATTTTTTTTTTTTTTTTTTTTTTTTTTGAGACAGAGTCTCACTCTGTTGCCCGGGCTAGAGTGCCCTGGCATCAGCCTAGTTCACAGCAACGTCAAACTCCTGGGCTCAAGCGATCCTTCTGCCTCAGCCTCCCGAGTAGCTGGGACTACAGGCACGCACCACCATGCCCGGCTAGTTTTTTCTATATATTTTTAGTTGGCCAATTGATTTCTTTCTATTTTTAGTAGAGACAGGGTCTCGCTCTTGCTCAGGCTGGTTTCCAACTCCTGGACCTTGAGCGATCCACCCACCTTGGCCTCCCAGAGTGCTAGGATTACAGGCGTGAGCCACTGTACCTGGCCAACAAAACATTTTTGACTGATGATATTTTCAGTTTATGAGGGATTTATGGAATTGTAACCCCATTGTAAGTCAAGGAACATCAGTTTATATTTTCTATTTCTTACTTCTGTGAGAGTAGAAAAAGAAGAACTAACTCTGTGTGTGTATGCAAAGACCTATACTCTAGGTCTGTGCTGAGGAGTTATTGTTTTTACTTTATGGATGTAACTGATTTTCTTAATGATGTTAGGTGAGAAATAGAAGGACTAGAATGGTTGCTGACCAAAGCTTGATGTGGTTCTCACTTGTGCTTCTGCATATTGTGGCACTTCTGAAGGATTCATTCATGAATTCTGAAGGATTCATGATCATTGTAGAACCTGGAAAAGCCAGGCTAGTTTCTATACAGTAGCTTTTGAAAGCAGAGCACCTCTAGTAGTCCATATAAGATTTCACACCCTCTGTTACCCTCTTTAGTAGAGAACTGGTTAGTTAAGTTTGTTTTCTGGAATAGTCTGGGTGTTTTCGAGGTGGAGTAGGAGTAGAATCGTTAAGGACTGCATCCATTGCTCTTCCAATCTCTCCTCTAACTTGGTCCCCAAAGTCCCTGGAATATTCTTGGAATGACTTTTGAAATGAGTTAGAGGATTTATGGACTGATCATGGAATGAAGTTCTCCTTATCTCCCTTTGCTCCTTTGATTTGTTCATTTTGTGTCTTTCTCTTTCTCCCTCCCTCTGTTGTTTCTAATGCCTGTCACTCCTTTTGTCTTCTTTCTCTCTTTTATACCTGAGGGGTATTTTTATTCTATGGTCCAGTTATCTGATGGGGTAAATGACCTTGATCAAATTATTTGGCTGCTATAAGTGCCTCAGTTTATTTGTAAACTGGAGTGTTGTGGTGATGATTAAATAAGATAAACTGCTTAGAACATTATCTGACATGTAGTAAATGTTTCGTGTATCATTTTTATCTCCATTATAATTATCATTCTGATCATCCTTCCCCTCAAGAAGGTATGAAACTACCTGGGCTGTATTTTTTGATTAGAGACAAAACAAAATGCTAGGTATAGAAGAACAGTCAATCCTTTTTGCCAATCGTATTCCCTGTGTAGCAGCCAGGTAAGTGTGGAATGTATGTTGATGTCATCTAGTGAAGGAGCCCGGGGGCTGCTTACTCTCTATGCTGACACTAAAGGTTAGAAAGCTGACTGAACACAGAGATAGCTGTAGGGGAGTGGCTTGTGAAGGCATATAACTGGTAAAAAGGGGAACCAAAGATTAAGTCAGAGAAAGTGGATGTGACACAGTCATTCAAAGGAAGTGAGTCAAGCAGTAGAAAATATTAATATTAGCTCTTCCTTTTAATTGAAAGAGCATCCCTGAAATCTGAGTTTGTGGTAATACAGATTTAAATAAATTGGACATCAGGTTGGTTCTAGTTCCCTTCGGAGAGGAATTGGGATGCTGCTATTGAAAAGATAAGTCAATTTTAGTTGTGCTATTTGTATGCCAAGATGCCTCCCCTCCCCCTCCCCTTCCCTTCCCTTCTCCCTTCCCTTTTCCTTTCCCTTCTCCCTTCCCTTCTTTCCTTTTTCTGTTGGCAGTTGAATTCTCCCACCTGACTTTTAATTCCCTGACAACAGTGTTTGTCCAACTAGTTGTTGAGTTCTAAGGGGCTATAGAGATTCTACTAAAGCATGTCACTGACTAGTCATTAAGCCCACTGTATGGTGAGTACCTTGAAGGCAGGACTGTGTCTTACTAAACTTTATGTTCCTAGTGTCAGTTACACAGTAGGAATTCAATAAATGTTTGAACTCAATAGGCTTCCCGTAGAGATTTAGTTCTATCGTATTTTCTTTTAACAGCATTTGTTCCTTGACACCCAATGCCTGCTGTCATGAATGGATTGGATTATATAGCATGATAGTTAAGAGCTCCAGCAATGGCATTAAAATCTGAGTTGAATTCCAGCTGTACCGCTTGGTAGTTGCATGACTTCGCACAAATTATTTAACAATTCTTCTTTTTTTTTTTTGAGACAGAGTCTCACTTTGTTGCCCGGGCTAGAGTGCCATGGCGTCAACCTAGCTCACAGCAACCTCAAACTCCTGGGCTCAAACAATCCTTCTGCCTCAGCCCTCTGAGTAGCTGGGACTACAGGCATGTGCCACCATGCCCAGCTAATTTTTTCTATATATTTTTAGTTGTCAGCTAATTTCTTTCTGTTTTTTTTGTTTAGTAGATATGGGGGTCTCGCTCTTGCTCAGGCTGGTCTCCAACTCCTGAGCTCAAACGATCACCCCACCTTGGCCTCCCAGAGTGCTAGGATTACAGGCATGAGTCACCGCACCTGGCCCAACATTTCTTAAATCACAGTTAACTTATTGTAAAAGTGGGAGCATATCAAAGAGAGTGCAGGGTAGTAGGTTAAGAGCCAGGGCTCTGGGGCCAGACTGCCTAGGTTAGAATCCTAGTTCCTCTAATTTACTAGAGCAAGTTATTTTCAACATTCTGTGGTCAACCTATAGAATGAGGACGATAGTAAAACTGGCCTACTTTATAGGGTTGTTGCAAGGATTAAATAATACCTGTAAAGTGATTAACATGTCTGTACATAATGAATGCTCAATAATTGTTAACTATATATTACTTTATAAATTACTTCTGTTAAGACTTCTGCCAAGAAGAATAATTGATTAAGGAAAAGACCTTTTCAAGATAAGTGCTCTCAAACTGTTACATGGTAACTACTGAGGGTAGGATTCTAGAGATGCGTAACTAACTTTATTTTCTTCTTCAAAATTTTTAACAGTGAATTTGCTTTAATGTCCCAAGCATCACTCCTCTCTCCCCCATACCAAAAAAGTAAAGCACATTTTGTTTTGTTTTGTTGGTCTCGTTCATAGTGGGAACGTTTTTTGTTTTAAACAAAGTGATTTTAAGAGGCAGTCTGAGACAATCCTTATTTTGCTATTAAGGAAGGACAAAGTGGTTTCAAAAAGGGTCTCACTCAATAACAAAACTTACTCCAAGTCACATTGTTACAAGTACTGTAACTGTTCAAACTATATATTTTATTTCTATAATTTAAGCAATAAAATTG
This sequence comes from Lepilemur ruficaudatus, assembly GCA_963574885.1. Taxonomy (NCBI): domain Eukaryota; kingdom Metazoa; phylum Chordata; class Mammalia; order Primates; family Lepilemuridae; genus Lepilemur; species Lepilemur ruficaudatus. The sequence goes on from CAUYRT010056486.1 coordinate 35,707, forward strand.
AAACTTTCCTCACTGCCCATGGCCAGAGCCAGCCCACCTACCCCTGGGCTTCAAGGGCTAGAGCTGGGAGCCTGACTTTGTGGTGTCATCCTCCTGCCCTGGGAGGCATCTCTGCCCCTGTGGGGCTCCCCACTGCACCCCTTAGGGAGGGTTGCAGCAGACCAGTCAGATGCCTGCTGGGAGTCTGTGCTGACCCTGCCCTAGGGGCTGAGGGTGTCAATAAAGTGCTGTTCAGTGAAATAATAAAAATTAAAAAAAAAAAAAGTGAAACTCTTCTGTAATAGTAAGCGATAAAAGCATATGTTAGTATAGTTGTAGATTTTCCATTTCCTGATTTTAAAAGTGCATTTTTTTTTAAGTACTGCTTAGATGTATTTGTATTTTTCCTTGGTCTGTATTCATTGATCTAGAATCTAGATCAATTTCTTTATTTTATAGTGGTGTCCTTGGCAGGGAAGATAAATAATTTTCCGAAGTTCAACACTAAGCTGATTGTAGTTGAATTAAATCAATTAAAGAAAGATGTTTTAATTAAGACATTAAATAATAAATTGTGATAATAGGTTTAAAAACATTCTAAAGCACTTTGTAAACTATGCAAATACGAATTGTGATTGTTACTGTTGCAATGGGAAATGACCCTAAAGCAATTACCATGTACACTTGGTGGCCTCCAAGCACACTATTAGACTTATTATCCCAGAGGTAATGGAATGGATAGGTTCTGTGCCCAAATTTAGATGCTCGAATCACACAGTTTATTGAATTAATTACAAACATACTGTGAGAAGTGAAGGTAAAAGATGGATATGCTAAGACACTTAGGATCATATTCAAGTAGACTGCAAGAACCACACTACCTCAATCCTGTGTTACCTGTTATAGTTTGTCCAGTCTCTCTCTGTGCTGCAATAGCTTGCCCTGCTGACAGTGTGATTACCAGGACCTGAGTTGAGGGTAAGCCAAGGGGACTTGACAGATGGAAGGTGTCTGGATCTAACATTTGCTTACTGTATTAGAGAGACACAGGGCATTTATACTTGGTCACAGCTATGACTTGCTGTTAAACTGTGGAGCTGTTTATTTGCTATGACACAATAGGCTAGAATGGGGCTCACCAATGGGTGTTTGATTTAGGGATGACATAGCTATTAATCTGGATATGTGATCTAATCCATGCTTTGTGAATATTTAAGGTTTACTTTGTCCTTCCATCTTTTTCTACCTCTGTAACACTCTTGCTTCATTCCTTTTTTCTATCTTCAAACTATCCTTTTTTATATTCCAAACAAATGTGTTTTATTTTTTCTATTTATGGCCTACAGGTTATGAACTACCTTAATTTCCAGTATGTTACAATTTTTACCCATATTTCAAAAGTGACTTATTTACTCTCTATGCTTAGTTTTATCCATCTTCTTGTTTCTCTTGCTGTCTATGTAGCAGATAGAACATTGTTAAATGATATAGCAAACACCTCACAATTATTATCACTACTATTATCTTCTAAAAGCACAGAGAACTTTTGTTTTGGAAGAGGACTGATAAATATTGTAGCACAGGAATCTACGTCTGTATGAAAGGTCGGGGGGGAGTTATTAAAGAGTTGGAGTACCTTCACCTTTCTCTGTGTATGTATTTCATTGAGTTTAGTCTTTTGATTGTTTAGCCCTGGATAAAAATGTCCGGCTTATATCAAACTTGACAATGCCTTAAAAGTATCATTTGATGCTGCTGCTTTCCCAGGTAAAGTCATCTTTCATAGCTACATCCAGAAATACTGTAAATCTTTTCTATTAAATCAAACCCTTATTATATAGAGTAAATAAAATGGAATTGCCTTGCTGAAAGATGATCTGCCTAGAAAATTCCTTTCTAGGAAATTATCTGCGGGAAAAAGAAAGCAGTAGGTTGTTTACTGTTATAGAATTAGTATTACTGTTTGATAATAATATATGAAATCAAAATCCAATTTAAGGCTGGGCACAGTGGCTCATGCCTGTAATCCTAGCACTCTGGGAGGCCGAGGTGGGCGGATTGCTCAAGGTCAGGAGTTCGAAACCAGCCTGACCAAGAGCGAGACCCCGTCTCTACTATAAATAGAAAGAAATTAATTGGCCAATTAAAAATATATATAGAAAAAATTAGCCGGGCATGGTGGTGCATACCTGTAGTCCCAGCTACTCGGGAGGCTGAGGCAGAAGGATTGCTTGAGCCCAGGAGTTTGAGGTTGCTGTGAGCTAGGCTGACGCCACGGCACTCTAGCCAGGGCAAGAAAGTGAGACTCTGTCTCAAAAAAAAAAAAAAAAAAAA
>CAUYRT010056489.1:0-24129 GCA_963574885.1 Lepilemur ruficaudatus
CAGATATGTCCTCACCTGAAATCATGTGACACCGTGTAACCCATTTGTCTATCAGTGCAGTTCAGCTTAACTGTCATTTGCTGGAGACGTCCTGCCCTTCCCAGGGAACTATCTAGACACCAAAGGCAACCTTGCTGCATAATCACACTTGGCCCTCACCTGGGGAGTGTTCTGAAGACACCAGCTGCTGCACTCCAGCCCCGACCAATTGAATCAGAATCTCTAAGAGTAGCGCTTCTTTTTTTTTTTTTTTTAAAAAAAAAACTTTGCAGGTAATTAAAATATGCAATTAGTATTGAAAGCCACTTCTTTAGGAAATGCTGAGACAAAATCCAGGTCCTCACAGATGAGTTTACAAAACAGTAAGAAGCTCAGTCTAGTAGTGGATAGTCTCTGAAGGTCATCAGAAAAAGGAACACATCAAAATTGCTCCTGTCTGAAGCATATTAAGATGATGCCAAAGGGACAAAAAAAAAAAAAAAATCCCCGGACTTACTTCTGCCTGGAGTGAATGAAATCATCCCCACATGGTAGAATGTGGGGATTTTCCTACCACACAAGGTAGGAAATCTGGTTCTGTCCCAAGAAAGTATAAATGATTGAAACCAGGATCCTTGCCTGCTTCCACTACGGCACAGCTATTTACAAGAAGCCTTCAAACTTCCAGATCTTATTAATTCCAGAAGTAGTAAATGATCTCCAGGAGCGTTAGAGCAAGACAGGCATGGAAACCAAATAATGAAAGACAAAGGAAATTGCCTCATGGCCTGATGAGAGGCTAATGGATGTGCAGTCAGAGACACCAATGTGTCACCATTAATGATGTCACTTTAGGAAAATCAGGAGGCAGAAAAAAAATTTTTTTTAATGCTTTGCCCTACGGTCATTTCATATTTATTCATCTCAGCAAAAGTGAACTTGAAAAGAAAATGTATACTTGTTTAAAAAGTTAGTTTAGGGAAAGCAGGACAATCTTTCTCCCTTCCTTCCTCTCTCCTTCTTTCCTCCCTCCCTTTCTTCCTTCCTTCCTTCTTCCTTCTTTCCTTCCTTCTTTCCTTCCCTCCCTTTCTGTCTCCCACTGTCTCACTTTTGCCATTACATTCCCTGGCAAAGTGGTGGGATTTCTGTTAAGGCCCAGGGATAGTCACTAACCAAATGGCATTCAAATTCATTTATTCCGTGACAACCTGCTAAAATGAAACTAGTCATTTGATAATACTAACTACTAATACTGCCTAGATACCAAAGGTTGGAGAATGCAGTACCACTTATTTATAGTCCAACCTTTCACCAACTTTTTATAAGACCTACTGGATGCCTTTAATCGCCAACTAAATCAATGTTGACAATCAATGTCTGAAGTTCTAGTTTCCAAATATAGATAATCTGGACAAGTTCTCCAGACCTCGTCTTTTTTCTTTTTTTTCAGAAAGTGAAGTTTTACCTGTACAGAGGAATGGGAGAGGATGCTGAAAGTACCATCCAGTTGTTTCAAAGAACTTTTAGTAGAACTAAAAACTCCGGGGAAGATAAGTCACACAGCTAAGTCGCCACCATGTTCTAATCACTTCCCCCACCTTTCTTAAGAACTAATATGCCCCAAAAGGATGAAATAATGAGTAAAAAGCATCAATTAAGTTTTGTCTTTATCTGTTATACTGTGGAGCGGGGCTTACCTCATTGAATCATTTCCTCACAGGCCCCAGTCAGAAGAGCAGAGATCTAAACACTCAGCTCAACTACTTTATCTTGCTTGGGATCATAAGTAGAAATCAAAATATTTTTCTAGCCAGTTGCTGCTGCCCAATACAGCATTACTTCTGATTAATGATAGGTTTTTAATCAAAACATATTCACCAGTTAAACCATAAACATAGCTTAGTATAAATTTTGCTTCTTTTTCCCCTGATTTTCTAAAGGGAAGTTCTCATGCCCAGGCTGACACCTCCTTTACTTTTTTCATCTTAGCTAACAAGGTTAAAGAAGCATAAACAGAACTCAAATAAATCACCCATAAAAAGCCCTCTCTTTCTAGCCAACAGGCAGCCACTGTAAAAATGAGAGATTTCAATTATAAAAAATGAGACAATGGAACTATGAAACATGCCTGGAGAAGTTGCTAATAGTTGTTCTTTAAGAAAATGCAAGTTAGATTCCTGGCCACAATATAAATGACCCCAAAAAGTTGGCAGTAAGATAAATATTTTAAAAAATAAGATCAATACAAGTCATTTTTATATTGAAAATACCATTGGTATTATAAAACTGAGACATCCTGCAGCATTTTAGTCCCATGACCTGTTAAAAAACCACCTTCCTATGTAGAAAACGATGCATTTTTAGAGAAAAAGGAAACAGTAGGGCTTGAATAAGGTATAAAATTTGAATTAAAGTAGCTCAACCTAACAGCATAACTGAACTGAATGCTGAGCCCTGTTTTAGCATTCTATTACAAGACTGCCTGCAACTCTCCCAAATTCCTCAAGGACTTACTACGTGTAACTCTGTGAAAGGTGTGAGCCTGAGAAATTAATAGGGTGATTTGGTCTGAAAAATAAATGGGCAAAACACAGGACAGATGATAAATCATACCAAATTCTTAATTTCCTTGAAGAGTATACACTAACCAGAACAGACAGTTGAGGGGATCCCAAACTTCTGAAAAACCCCACAGTGCACGCATCTAATCAGTCGTTTAATTCATAGATTTCGTGGTAGCAAGCTCTGTAACATGGCACCCTCATGCACAGGTCCACTAGACCTCATCAACAAACTAGATGGCAATGTGTGTATGGCTCCTGTGCCCAGATTGGAGTGATTTCCGTTCCTCAACTTGTGTCTGTAACCAGCAACCAGTCAGCCTCCTGTGCCAGGACATATGTGGTGGAATTTGGGATCTACTGTAGATGTGAACGAGGAATCTAAGATTTCGATCCTAGTAGCAGAAGAGCTAATAAATGAAAGGTTGATTCATTTGCTTCACCAAAGGGTCCACACTAGGTATCATTCAAATGAACAGGTTTGATAATGTATTCATAATATGACACACTTGATTTATTTTAAGTGGCTTGCTATACTTCTAGAAGCAGAGGGTTTACTTGTACTGGGAAGCGCAGAGGAACAGAGCTTCCACACAGCTGTGTGACTTGAAACCCCTGGGGCACACAGGAGGTTTGGTCAGGGGAGTCTCTTCCTTGCTGTAGGCCCCTGCTTGCCAATCCTTTCCCCCTCAGCTTTATTTTCTCTTTCCTTGTCGTTAATCTTTCCACTGCCTCCTTTCTCTCAGCCTTGAACATGGCTGATCCTCCTCCAGCATTGAAAACATGTTAATAAATTGTTATTAAATAAACCTGTCAGATTCTGGACCCATTTCTAGATGTTTTTGTTTATCTTTGTTTTCATAACCAAACTTCTCAAACAAATGCATGTGTTCAATATCCTCACTTTCTTAACCATAGTCAATCCTCAACTCACTGTAGTCTGGTTTTTGTCCCTGACACTCCACTGAAACTGCCCTCATTAAAGTCACCAGTGGCTGCCTCCTGCTGTGTCCGGGATCTCTCTGCAGTTTTTGCTGCTGTGGCCCGTGCTTCTTTGCACTCTCTCCTCCCTTCACCTCTGCACTTCCCCATTTCCTAGATGCCCTCTTGCCTTTGTGATCACGCTTCCTCTGTGACCTTCTTTAACTGGCTTTGCTTCATAACAGACACATCTGTTCGTGTCACTAAAATGCCCACCTCTTACACGATAAAACCGGGACTCCTTAGCACTTGCTGCAAAGCCCTTCAAGGGTGGCCCCCACCTGCCTCTCCTACCCGCCCAGGAACAGCCCGTCTTAGGCTTCAGCCATGTCAACCTTTTTACACTTTCCCAAACATGTCATGCTATTTCACGCTTCTGTACCTTTGTACAGAATGTTCTCAACTCCACCTCCCTCCTCCCCTGAGGAATTCCAGCTCATCTTTTAAGATTCAGATCAAAGGTGAGCCATTCTGGGAGGACTTGTCTGCCCCCAAATAGAGGCAGCAATCCCACCTGGATCCCTGGCATCTGTGATACATCTTCACTGTAGAGCTCTGCACCCTGCAGCCTCACCCAGATCCGAGTTTCATGATCCAGAGTTTACCGCAGCACCTGCTACACGATTAGGGTGCAAGAAATGTCACGCTGCTTTTATTTCTCTAAGTTGAATTTCATTTGAACTGCACTCCCTATTCGCTCCATCAAAAAATTTAATTTCAGTTATTACTGGGGCATCTGCGTTCCCTAGGGTCAGGTGGAGGGTCCTGGTGACTTGCAGGCTGTGGAACATGCAAAGAAGGAGGGTGCCCCAGACTGTGTCTACACAGTCCCCACACCCAGGCCTATTGTCCAGACCTGCATGGAGCCATGAGACAGGTTCTTCTGAGGCTTGGGACTGGGGATTTTTTCACAGGGATTCTCAAGGACACAGTCCTTAATGCTTAGTCACTTCTACCCACCCACAACCAGCCCCCTCAGCTGCCCCCATCGTGGATGCTGGTGGAAAGCAGCGTCTAGACGACCATATCTTGTGGACAGCCCAATGATCTGTTCTTTCTCTCACTTTCAGAGACTCCCTGAGTCCCCCGTCAGCTGTGCACCCTCAGACACATACACGGAGCAGCAGGATTCCCCTCGGGACCACAGGCAGCGTAAACAAGGAAATAGGGATGTCTTCTAGAAAGTCTGTTCTCAGATCTGCAACTAAACAGCTCAGGAAAACAAGAGCACGACAGGGTCTTGCTACCTTCTCGAGACAGAGAAGAGTACCCACAGCCAAACCAACAAGACACAGATGAATAGCTCCATAAATTATTCTGCCATACAACCCTCCATGGATTTAATTCATTAAAAGCAGAAATGTCCATGAAAAACACAAACGGAATCACTCTCCAAAGAAAGACACCTCCACCCGGCAGCCCTCTTCTCTCAACCTCATCCTCCTCCCCGTGCCTTCCCCAAGGAGGGAGCCCTAACATGGCTGAGGTCCTCCCTCTGTGGCCCAGGAACACGGCTCACATGGCTGAGTTTATTTGAGCTGCTGACCGGGGCTGCTGACGCAGGGCATTTGCCGCAGCTGCACTAACCCACTTTCTCTCATGGATGATTTTAATCTCTTTAATTTCTGCCCAGCCTGTGAGAAAACTGAAAGCATGGTTGGGAGGGGGCGGGAGATAGAAGTTACAGGTCATGAGCTGAGTAGCAGCTAAATCCTGTGGGAGGAAGCGACCGCGAGCGTAATCCTTTCAGGAAAACAAGTATTACTGGAGAGGAGAAAGCTGCCAATGTAACTTTGTTCCAAGAATAAATAGCACATTTTCCCTCAGTGTTTGCTTTTCTCTCTTTGATCCCCTTGAAACCCTCTGGAAATGCCTGGCCAGCATTTTTTCTCCCCGCTGAGGCTGGACAGAAGGAGCCACAAGCGCTCGCGTGAGATTCCTCCAGTGAAGGCAAAGGTGGGGGCTCCTGGGCACTGCTGGAGCCAGGAGGCTGTGGCAGCCGGGGATCCTGATGCTGGAGTGACGCTTAATCACCAGAGATATGTCACGTTGTTTCCAAACATGCTGTCACAATGCCAGAAGCAGTTTCAAAGGCAATAATCCTGGAGAGGGTCTATTTGACCAAAGCCACTGGGAGTTTGAAAATGGGAAAGGAAAGGCAAAGCTCGAGTGGGTTAATGTTTAGCTCTGGTCCCAGGTGGATTGAATGCCTGCACACACCGCGGCCGGCCAGAGCATGCCCTCACCCTGGGGAGTTTACAGCTCAAGTGCTCTAGAAACCACGGTCCTTACTTACCCCCTCTTCTCCCAGATAGCTTCATTTCAAGGGAGGTGAGAGGAAGCTATCTGGGAGAAGCAACGATGAAAGATGTTAAGTGGGCATCAGACAGACCTGCGTTCAGTTCTGGTTCTCTCACTTACTAGTTGTGATAAGACAAGCTAAGTATTCAGCATCCTCATCTGGCAGATGGGAATAACAATACTTATCTTACAGGATGGTCAGGAAGAACATGTGAGGTGATGGATGCAAACGCTTCACGCTTGACTCCAAATGTTCCATAAATGTCAATTCCCTCCCACCACTGCCCCGCCCCCGTGGCATAGCATCCAAATCAGAAAATACTTACTAAGCACTGATTAATGGAAAGACTTATACTAGGCTTGTGCAGGAAGCCAAGAGCATAAAACCCATTCAATTAGAAACGATATTCAAAATGAGGATCCAAGCCTAGAAAGTGTCGAATAACAGGCACAGGCACATGTGATGTCATAACACTGTGCCCGAGGCACTGATCAATGGCCAGCCCTGACAGTCAGTCCTAGGGATGCCCCTGAGCGTAGAGGTTTCTAAGGAAAAGCTTTATGGAGAAGGCTGGGCTTGCTCCGGACAGAGAGGCAAGGAACAACTGGGCATATTTTAGAAAAGCTAATAGACGTACCTCTCTTAAGTAGGAATATCTTAAGGGACTTTTGGGAGATATCTGGAAAGGAAATCGGGAAATGTGGTAGGTTAAACATGGTGGTGACAAATTCTTTGTCACTCTCCCCATTTGAGAAGTAGAGTTTATGTCTCTTGCTGAATCTGGGCTGATTCAGTGTCTGCTTAACAAATTGGATGTAGCAGAAATGATGCTATGCCAGTTTCAGATCTGGCCCTTAAGAGAACCAATAGCTTTTGCTTCTTGCTTCCTGGCACTTTTGCACTTTAGATGCTGTCTCTTAGAACCTAGCCATCATGCTGTGAAATAGCCAAGCCAAATAGAAAAGTCATGTGTGGCTCTTCAATCAAAAGCCCCAACTGAGCTCACAGCCCACAGACAGTAATAAAAACCAGTCATGTGAATGAATCATCTTGTATATTCCAACCCAATCAAGCCCCCAGATGACTGAAGCCCTATTTGATACCACATGGAGAAGGAGAACCACCACGCAACCCACAGAATCTTGAGAGATTGGCACTTGCTGTTAGTTACAAATTATCTACACAATAGATAACTGAAACAGAAAGTCTTAGGGAAGGCATTGAACATCAAACACCAAAGTCTGTATTCATCATCATTATCATCATAGAAACCATTAGTAAATGATCACTATGTGCCAGACACTGTGAGTTTTTATATATGTTGTAAATTTGTATATATGTTAAAAATTTAACCTTCTTATAAACCTGTGAGGTTGATAACTATTATTCAGATTTAATAGTCAAAAAAACTAAAATTTAGAAAGGTTTTAAAATTTGTTCAAAGTTATACAGCCAGAAAATAGTAGAGTTGGGATTCAAACCAGTTACATTCTGCGCACTCTCAAACCTGCCATCTTTCTGCAAGTAAAATAAGCAATGAACATATTGATAATCTAGAGACATACAAACAACTCTTCCAGCTGGAAGAGTTGGCAACCAGTTTGAAAAACCACAAGCTTCCTGGGCGTATCAAATCATTCCAGGCAAGAAAATGGCATTTAATTCTTATTGTTAAATGGAGTTTAACTCTTATTGTTTAGTGACAGTATAGGTACATAAGACAATTTGAGACAAACAAGAATGAAAAGTTTATTCAGGAAGACAGAAGCCACTTGTATTAGTGATCTGTTTCTGTATAATCGCCCCCCTCCCCCCAAAAGAAAAACTTAGTAGCGTATAACAGCAATGATCATTTATTCTCTCTCATGGTTTCTATGGGTCAGGAATTTTGGAGTGGCTCACCTAGGAAGTTCTAGCTTGGAGTCTCTCAGTAGGTCATAGTCAGATGTCGGCTGGGGTGTAAGTCATCTGATGACTTGCCTGGAACTGAGGGTCCATTCCAAGGCAAGTCAGGTCCATGACTAGCATGTTGGTGCTGGTGGTTGGTGGAAGGCATCTTTTCTGCATCAGGTGGGCCCCCCAGAAGGCTGTGTGAGTGTCCCCTTGGCTGGACAACTAGCTTTCCCAAGAGCAAGGCTTCCAAAAGGCAGAAGCCACAGTAGCTTTTAGGATGTAGCAGCCTCAGCGGCCACACACCAACCCTTCCATCTCATTTTGTGGATTCACAGGGCCATCCCTGATTCAATGTGGGGGGGACTCCACAAGTCATGAACACCAGGAGAAAGCTATCACTGGGGGCCATGTTGGGGCTGGCTACTGTACTCCACCAACTACTCCAAGAGGACATTTGGGGCTTTTATATGTGTCTATAGGGCTACAGAGCAAAGGTCAAAAGAGCCATTTGTGATCATCCCAGCCTGCATCACCAACATAAGAAGTTCTGAAGCACTCATGTGGAAGTTATTTCGAAAATCAGGAAACTCCTACCATCTATCTCAGCCAGCATCTCCGAAGTCAGAGATTCTGTATAGGCCAACAGTGGCTGTCTCAGCAGCCTACAGCACTAAGGAGGGTTATTCGCCGGAGAATACAATGAAGCTGCTCAAAACCTTCTATCTGCCTTCTGCCTCTGCCTACAAATACGTCCTGAGAGTGTAGCCTCTCCCACTCCTCTGCCTTCCCATCTCAGGCAAATGCTTCTTATGGACTGACACTAACCTAGGATCACAGAGAGAAAGGGATTCTGGGAAATGCCATTCCTGGCTTCTCTCCCTGGCAAGGCAGGTGATGAGCACACATCATCTGGCCCAGACTTGGGGGAGTTTTGAGCCAATGTAGCATGCATGGTGCTATGCATTTTGACTTGAAATTCTCCTTCTGCTCCAAAATAATAAATTATCTCTCTCTCTCTCTCTCTCTCTCTCTCTCTCTCACACACACACACACACACACACATACGCACATGTAAGTAAGATACAGCATGCTCACAAACAAAATAAACACTTCCATGGATGAGACAGTAATGAACAGGGGCTGCAGCCATGAAGCTCTAGATTCAGAAATGGGCAGATGGGGTCAGAATTCTACCCCTTTAGACATTTCAAGTTCTGAAGGGTGACAGGACTCAAAAGCACCTTGTGCTGACAAGAGCCTGGAGCTGGGCTCACTCCTTGAAAGAAGGTTGCTAAAAGCTGAGACCACCGGCTAGGGCTATGGCTTGTTAAAGCAGTATACCTATGACCCTATTCCAAATGATTGTCACCCATCCCCAGCATGAAGAAGAGAAAGGCCTTGCATGCATTATTGCCCCACTGAAATCCACCACTTCCTTATATTAGCTTCATCTTTTTAATTCCCTCCCCAAAGTATTATATTAGACATAGCAATATGTTTTACTAATATTTTTGCTCTTTTTTCTTACATCCCATTTATTCCCTGTGAATTTATATCTCTTCTTGCTAAAATACATGCTTTAGTAACTTTCTTCAATGGTTTATAAAAGATATAAAAGATACATACTCATACTTTTTATGTTTTTGAAAATATCTTTATTTTTTCCTCCTGTAAAATAGTTTGAGTATAGAATTCTAGGTTGACAATAATATTCCTTCATAACTTTGAGGATATTATTCTGCTTCTGGCCTCTATTGGTACTAAAGAAATGTCTTTTATCAGTCTGATTGTTCTTTCTTTTCTCTGTATTAACCTTTAAGAATTTCTGGCCTGCATGGTGGGTCACAGAGGCAAATCTAGTACTCTGGGAGGCCAGGGCAGGAGGATTGCTTGAGGCCAGGAGTTCAAGACCAACCTGAGGAATAGTGAGACCCCATCTCTACAAAAAATAAAAATTAGCCAGGTGTAGTGGCCTGCGCCTATAGTTCCAGCTACTTGGGAGGCTGAGGCAGGAGGATCGCTTGAGCCCAGGAGTTTGAGGTTGCAGTGAGCTCTGATGATGCCACGGCACTCTAGCCCAGGCAACAGTGTGAGATTTTGTCTCAAAAAAAAAAAAAGAATTTCTCTTCATCCTTTATGTTCTACAGGTTCCATGAATATGTCTGGTTGTGAGTTTACTTCATCCTACTTGGCACCCTGTGTGCTCTTACAGTCATAAAACTCACGATTCTCTTTAGCTCTGACATGCTGTTATGATTGCCTATAATATCAATTTTCTACCATATGCCATTTCTTTCATTTTATGCTCTTTAATTCCGTATTTAGTTTATGTTGGAACCTTTTTGCTTGCCTTCCATTGTCATCTCATTCATATTTTTTATCTCTTTAGCTCTTTAGTGCTTTCTGTGTGATTCTTACCATACTATATCCCAATTTATCAACTATCTCTAAAGAGTTCCCAGTCTAGAGTAAATCCCATGTACTGATTTGTATTTTAAATTTCAGAGAATACATTGACATCTCCAAGGTTTATGATTCTTTTTTTCCTATGTCAGTATTTTTCGTGTTCAAGATTCACATTTAAATTGCTTTTGTTTCACAATTCCTTGTACTTTTTTATGAATATTATCCTGTTCTTTAACCTTTCAGATATTGTGTTCATATCTGCTAGGCATATTAATTCCTTATAACAATTCTATACGGGTACTCTTATTATTTCCATAGTACGGATGAGGAAACTAAGGTGGAGGAAGATAGTTAAGTAAAAGTCAGTCCTCTGGAAAAGAGATTAAGATAGAGAAAGGTAGATCTAAAAGAGAAAATGAAAAATATTTGGCACAATATTCTCATCAAATTAACCTATGCAATTTGAATCAAAATTTCAAATGGGCATTTTCACTGAAATAGGCAAATTGATTCTAAATTGCATATGGAAGAACAAAGGGCCAAGATGTAGCCAAGATAATTCTGAAAAAGAGGAAATGAAACAAAGAACTTGACCTACAAGTGATATAGGCTTACTATAAGCTAAAATAGTAAGACAGTAAGCAAGTAAGACAATAACAGTCCAGAGACGGGCAAATGGGTTGGTGGAATAGAATAAAGAGCCCAGAAACAGACCCAAGTATAAAAGAGTCCTTGGTATAAAGTAGATGAGGTAGTATAAAATCACAGGGAGGAAGACAGAATATTTAATAAATAGAATTGGGACAACTTGATTTCTATATGGAAATTTCCATTGCTGGAAAATACTATTGGATCTCCACCTGACACCATTACAAAAATAATCATATCTCAATGACCTTGAAAAGGGAAAGAACTTCTAAACAAGATACAAAGACCCAGAAATCATAAAGGCTTAATTAATTTGGCTCTATCAACACTAAAACTTCAGTACAATTAAGGCCATATAAAAAAAAGTTTGTGTTTTTAAAAAGAGATTATGGACACAATAGAACACATTTTCAACATATGTAATTAATAAAGTTGAGTAAACTTTATTTTTTTATCCAGAAAAGACTGACTTCTACAAAATAAGAAAAAGACAAACAACACAATAAAAAAAAGGGAGGGGCAAGTGTTCCTTCCTTATGTTCACAGAAAAACATAAAAGGATGATTAGTATATGAAAATAGTAGCAGAAGGAAAATGAAATGTAAAACAGCAGCAAAGTTCCACTTAACATTTCTCAACAGGACAAAGGCTGAAAGTCTGACATATTCCTATTGGCCAGGATGAAGGACAACAGGAATTGTCAAACACTGCAAATAAAAGTACGATTCAGTTCAACCACCTTGGAGAACTGTTTCATAATAACTGGAACTCAGAAGTTGACAATCCAGTAATTCCAAGTCTAGGTTAATAAGTCAGATGAAGTCCTATACACGTGCTCTGTAAGACAGAGGAATATTCATTTTAGCTCTGTTTGTAATCAGAATATTGGAAACATCCTAAATGTCCATCATAAGAAAAGCAGATAAATAAGTATTGGTGAATATGTACAATAGAATACCAAAATACAAACAAAATGACTGAACTGTATTTTTACATATCAACAAAAATAAAATTTCAACAACATAATGTTGGGTAAAAAACATTGCATAACATCATGTACCATATGACACTATTTATGTATATTTTAGAAAAAAATTTGAGATTGTTTGCAGATATATGTGTGTTTATACTTTTATATGACAAATTCATGATAGTACTTGCTACTGGGGAGGGAAGAAAGTGAATGACATTTGGGAGGTGAGCAAAGAAGAATTCAACTTTCTTGTAAGGTTTTATTTCTTTTTCAAAAACTAAAGAAAATAGAATAAAATGTTGGCATTTATTTATTTTTGAAGTTGGTATTATAGACTAATGTTTGTGTGTCCCCAAAATTCATACATTGAAACCTAATCCCCAGTGTGTGGGTATTTGGAGGTGAGGCCCTTAGGAGGTGAGCAGGTCATGAGGGCAGAGTCCCCACGAGTGGGATTAGTGCCCTTATAAAAGAGACTCCAGAGCAGTCAAAGGTTAGTTAACAGAAACAAAATACAGCTAGATAGGAAGAATAAGTTCTAGTGTTCTATAGCATTATAATTAACAGTGACTATAATTGACTATAATTAACAACAATTTATTGTAACTACATGTAGTTCAATTAAGTGGGTCCCTGTAACTACATGCCAATCAGATGGAGTCCAGAGCATATAAGTGCATATGGGAATATAAATATGAATGAGAGGTAATGTTCATAGTGGTTATGTGTATGGGCTTTTTAATTAGGCAGGCCTTGAAGGATAGCTCCACCCTTTAAGAGAAATACGGCCTTGCAAATTTACTTACCTCTCAGGGCCTCAGTTTCTATTTCTGTAAAATATCTACTTCACAGGATATTTTGGTGAAGATTAAAAGTGGTAATGATCCGCGACCAGCCTGAGCAAGAACGAGATCCCGTCTCTAAAAAAAAAAAAAAAAAAAAATAGAAAAATAGAAAAAAAAAGTGGTAATGAATGTAAGGCATTTAGCATTGAACCTGTACGTACCAGTTGCTCAATAAAAGGCAATCATGATGATGTGATGGTGATTTATAACCATTGAAAGAGAATTCAATAATCACTAGATACTGGGGAAGATTTATTAATAGTTGTTCCAGACTAATCTCATTTATTATTTCATTTGCTTATAAAATTAAATAAATTAATAAATAAAGGAAATACCATGAGCCCTAATTAATCTGTCTTCATTTTATTAAAGCATTTAGCAGTTCTTTCATTATATCATATTTTTATACTCAAAATGATATCATGTTGTTTATGAGGAGCAATCTTTAAGTCTGTGAATGATCATACCAAGCCACTAACTATATGTCAATCTTGAGGGTGGCCAAGGTATTTATAACAAAGATACTGCCTTGTTTAATATGTTTATTGTTTATTAATGGTTTAGATGGATTCGTACCAAAGATATTTACTCATTTAGGCCTCCGTGGAATTAAAATTATCTTGTCAGATTAAGACAATCTGTGTTCTGTGGAAGATAATATTTATATGACTTTCATTATCACTTCCCCTAAGGAGAAAACTTTTAATTTGATTTAATCTCTCCCTGAGAAAAATTAAATATTAAGAAATAAGATTCCGTTGGATAAGGCTGAGCTTTGGAGAACCACAAACCATTATAATGTCTAAGATTTTTTTCACTAATCCCTTCCCTGGGGAATGCATGAGTTAAGATAAGATACATCAGATAATTTTACATGAATAGACATTCAGTGTGAGTTAACAGAGAGATACAGATGCTAAAGGAGGTATTACAGTCATGGGCTGTGTCAAAAAGCCAAACGTTGAAGGGAAGGCCAAGTATCAAAGAGATGGCAGAAATTCTAATGTACTCTCTGTTGGTGAGACTTCTGGAGTGTTGAGTCTACTTCTAAGCAACAAACCACCAGTGAAGTTCTGCTAGGCTGCAAGCAATCAGAGTTGTGAAGGCGTGCCAAATATCACACAAGGAACCAGCTTATATGAGGAACTGGATCATAAAGAACAAAGTCAAGGGACTCAGAATAATTAGACTGAAGAGAAAGAAATACGTAAGGAACATGACAATTATATTAAAATATTTAAAGGAGAAAAACGGGGAAAATGCTGACTCAAGAATCTACCCACAACAAGGCTGCCATTTATGAGTTGAGATAAGAGAAAGACATTGTTAGCTGTGCAAAACTCAGAAAACATATAACTCAGCTACCTTTCTGAATAAACTACTTGTCACCACGTTCTGAAAGTTGATTCCTAAATGCATTACAGTATTCTGGATTGCATCTTACAACAGAAAAAGGATATCAGTAAAAAACTAGGGAAATATGAAAAAAGTCTATGCTTTAGCCAGTGTAGGGTACCAATGTCAATGTCTTAGTGTTGATAAATGTGCCGTGGTTATGTAAGATATTTATTCAGATTTCTTTGTTTTTCTCCTTTAAATATTTGAACTTTATGTTGAGACTTATGAAGTTTTGAGTCTAGTTCTAGGCAGCAAACCACCAACTTAGGAAAATAATTTTAAATACATTTTAAGAAGCCATGTGCACAGATGTTCATTACATCATTATGTACATTAGTGAAAAACTTGGAAACAAAATGTTCAACAACATAGGAGTTCTTAAATCATGGTACATCTCTATGATTAGATGCCTTAAAGCCATTATAGATGTAATGGTATTACATGATATTAACATGAGGAAATGCTTATGATATAACAGGGAATGTAAAAGCTGGATACAAATCTGAGTTGTAGCCCAAACTGCTATGCTACTCAAGTAAATAGGAAAAAAAAAGATTAGAAAAATATGATACTCAAAAATAACATACATTTTCTCTGGGTCTTGTTTTTTCTTTTTCTTTTTCTCTATTTTCTACTTTTCTCTAATAAGCATACATTACTTTGCTGATCAAAAAGAAATTCATAAAAATATCTAGGCTATTTTCATTATGTAAACAGTTTAGAGGCCAAACTCTCTCCCCTCTCCCCCAGGCTTTGATTAACTATAGGATGTAAAGACTAAGATTGCAAATCATAAAACTGCACAACAAAAAATACCTCATAAGGATTATTTAAGAGCATGGATTATGGCTAAATCCATTAGAGTTGAAAGAAACTGTCTCCATGCTTCTAAGCAGTCACAAATGGCTTAGAGGCAAGAGGGCCAGCAAGACATTTAGAGGAATGTGCCAAAGATATCTCATCTGGACATGAGTGTACCATACACAGAGATAAAAAACAAAACCAAAATGGGTGGGATTAGAATGTGTCCCAGACCTTGGATAATAAACCAAAATTACATTTTAGTGCAGACAAATGTTCATTAAGTAAGTATGGCAATAATCCAAGCTGAAAAGCATATAGTTAAGCATGGCATTTATCCAGAACAAAGATTTAAGTCTCATTATCAAAAATGCTTCATGCAACCAGCAAATGCAGAGTAGAGAAAATTCAAGTCAGAAAGCTGTGATGCTACAGGCAAAACACAGAACACGATATATACATGAATCACATTGTATCACCAAGAGCTTTTGCTTGAATAAGCCAGTCATTCCCTCTCCATGAGGGTTCCTTACAGAATGCTGACAAAAACAGAATCTCATGCAAAAAGATGACAGAACAGCATCCCATTTAGACAATGTAAAGGTGGTCTGGCCAAATGATACCAGTACCTGAGCCCATCTTGCACAACAGTCCTGGGTATTTAGGAACCTCGATACTGTTGCAGAGACCATCCATGAGTCAGAAACCTCCCAAAGTCACCCTATACAGTTGGGCATTTCATTTTTCCAATAATGGGCCATACATGTGTGTGGGCTGTTTATAAATTTTACTGAGAGTCTGTTTGTTGGCCAGAAATATGGATTTTTTTTTTAGTTCCAAGACCAAAGCAGATCAAAACATATTTCAGTAAATGTTATTTCTATAAAACATTTATAGGCCTGGTACTAGTCTTAGTTCAACTTTGGTCTTGTTAATTATAGAATGGTATCAACAAGCTAAGTTGTTATCAAAACTATGGAATATAAATTTTAAAAAAACTGTGGAATATATTCACAGTTTTGTCTAGTAATACATATCTTTGTCCCAAAACTTGAGGAATATGACTTCTTCCTATTGGATACAATACATTTGTATCCCGAACATCCACACTGTTAGAGCTAATGTTTGGCAATTTTGAATACCCTGAGATTTCCTTCCAAAATCAGCTACAGAAACTTAAATAATGATTCAGATGCATTTAAAAAAATCTAGGACTCTTTTCTGATACCGTGACTTCATTTCCATGAAATAGCTATAATTTCCACACATCCATATTCCCAATGAACACAGGGCAATTTGATAAAGAAAAATACAACCAGTGTGAATCTCAATACCTAACTTCCTTTAATAAATTATAGGTCTTCACGACTTTTCCCCCTAATAGTTTCAAGGTTAATGTGTTCAAATGTCTTGTCACATCCTTAAAGACATAAAATTCTCTGAGCGAGGGGGAGCTTGACAAATGAGGTCTCTTGTGGTATATTTGTTTCCCAAAATCCTTGATCTAAGAACAAAGTTCAGTAAGCCTCTTCTGACTACATTAAATAGAATAAAGTCCTAGTTTCTATTGCATGTTATTGAAGTATCCCTCAAACTGGCAATGGTGAAGGTACAGTCCTGAAAAAAAATTTAGCCTTGCTTACTTTCTTTGTCTAATCATCTTAAGAAAATAGCTATAAACATTCACAGGAGAAAATGTCTGGATAGAAGATTGGTGCAAACTGGAGTCATCCATCTTTTCTGTTGACATAAATGTGGGTGCTAGTTCTACTTTTAATTGTTGTGGCTCATCTGTAGCATGTGAGCTGAGTTTCTTGAAGGTATTATATATATTGGTAAGGAGGGGGGCCAAACCCAGTAGTTATCACCCCAGGATCAAACAACACATTGACTCAGACATAGAGTTGATTTTTTTGATCCTTTCCCATTCTTATAGATAGGATCAGAAAATAGAGCGCCTGGGGCCCTTATAGTGAGTAAGAGAGAAAGAAGAAATCAAGGGCTGCTCGCCAAGACCCACGGTCCGTGAGCAGGATTTCCCCAGGTCCACCTGAAGCAAGGCCTAAGAGAAGTTGCAAGGGCACATACTTATCACGGGCTTGAGCGACTTACAGAAATATTGCCCCTGAAACACAAGCCACAAGCCAAGCCTGCTCTGTGTGATTTATGGCCTGTTTCCCCTCAACTCAGCCAGGTTTGTTAGAGGACAAGCTTTGTTCCCAGAGGACTCATTAGTGAGTGACAGCTGTGGAAGTGTTGCAACTTGAAAATTGACTCAGATGTGAATGTGTAAAGTACATTCAAACACAATCGATAAATGCAGCTCATAAGCCAGGATGCGGCCTTTAGGGAAATTCCAGTAGACAATGCTGTCAGAGATAAATTTGAGGATAATTTTTCTTTTTACCTTATCTGGGTTCCTTTCTTTTATTTACCCTCGTTAGCCTAAGTAAATAATCAACCCAACACAAGTATGCCTAGACAAGAATATTTACATTAATGAGGCAAACTCTTCCTCTTCCTCTCTTCTCTCTTTCCAGAGGGAAGCATTTAATATTTCAGAATTATCAGATGAGTTGTGCAATATAAATCAGATAAGATGACTTCTGATCTCCCCATTCAAGATGGCTGACAGATCACACATGGCGACCTTTTCCTTCTCCCCAAATTCTTAGAATAATTCACTCTGGAAAACAAGATGGACCTTCAGTAGGTCAGAAATCAGAAAAAAAATCACAAAACATGGAATATAAATAGGATTAGACTAAAGAAGAAAACCACAACCAAAATGCACACAGTAGAGGGAAACTACAAAAAGTGAGGCAAACTCCACCAGGCACACACTACCGGGAAGGAGCAGTTGCCCAGCGGTCAAAGAGACCTTGGAATCACTAACAGCTTATTATTTAAGGTTTCACAGGAAGAGGCACCAGGTGTGTGAAATCCTCTTCTCCTTCCACTTTCCCATCTCCCCACCCTTCTTTCTACCCTCACTACTTGTATCAGGCAGCAAGCAACAGAGATGACTGCACTTAGAGATGAACAATGAGTGTGTGTATGTGGACAGAGAAGCAGTCTAGTTGCCTTGGGAAACTAACAACCCCCTGCAAGTATGAGTGGTTCTCATGCCTAAGAGTCTAACTATCAAAGTAACACAGTTGGCAGCAATTGGGCCCTCCTTGGGCTCAGTACACACATATGGTACAAACACAGCAGCACAGAATGCCTCTCTCACCTGCCTCCTACCCTATCCTATGTGCTCATGCAAACAAATAATGAATGCATAGCAGCTAACAGGGGAAAAATAAATACAAAGGATTACTCAGAATCACAAAGCATTAAACATTTAAGGAAAGCTAACACCACTAAAAAGAGGCACTTTTAAACTCAAAGAATAGATGAACCTGACTAGTGGAAAACAGAGGTAATAAGGCAAGCAGAAAAAAACAACCAGAAGACAATGTTAAAAGAAACATACTCAGAGAAAATATTGGCAGTGAATATGACAAAGGAATAGTATGCAGGATATATAAAGAATCTCAACAAATCAAAAAGAAAAATCTCTCTACACTGTGTAAAAATACAGTGAGAAGACAGCCATTTAAGCCAGAAGGAGAGCCCTCATCAGAACCCAACCATGTGAGTGCCCTAATCTCAAACTTCTCTGCCTCCAAAATTGTGGGAAATAGTGTTGTTTAAAAGAAGAAGAAGAAGAAGGAGGAGGAGGAGGAGGAAGAGGAGAAGAAGAAAACAAACAATGCAATAGGAAAATAGAAAAAGATCCTTTAAAAGTAATTCATAGATATAAAAACATAAACAGTTTAATCTCACTACTAATTGGAAAAATGCAAATTAAAATATATTTTTACCTTTGAGATAAAAGTTTCTTAATATAAAATGATGACAAAAATAAGGGGAAATGGGTGCTTTCATGTAATGATGCTACTTGGGAGGGAGATCGGGAAATAACTGATAAAATTAAAGTTTCAGATCTTTTGACAAAGCCATTCCATTCTCTGTATCAATTCTGGAGAAACATTCACATATGAGCACAAAGTCACACATATAAAGATATGTGTGACCACATTGTTTGTAATAACAAAACCATGGAAATAACCTTAATGTCTGTTAATAAGGTAATTATTAAATAGTATGGCACATCCATATTATAGAAAACAAACAGAAAAAATTAGTTTTCTCCATTTATAATGTTCTGGAAAACTCTCTAAGCTATGTTATAATATTAAGTGAAGAAAGCAATTTTCAGAACAGTATGTACAATAAATTCCACATGTGTAAAAAAATTTAAAATATAAAAATATGATATAATTCCACAGGTACCTATACTCATGTAAATACATACATAAAATTTTGAAAGGATATACATATACAATTCACCCTGCAGAGGAGAATGGGGAATGGGAGGTGTCAAACAGGGATTTCAGCATTATTTGCAATATTTGAATGATTTATAAACAGAATATATACACATATTACTTGTATGAAAGGTAATTTTTAAATTCAGAAATAAAATTAAACTATTAATCTAGTAGGGAGATAATTATCTGTTAAATGAATAAGGAAAATTCACCACCCAAGGTATCAATGCAAGACACTGGTGTCTATTTTTGCAAAAAAAAAAAAAAAAGGTGAAAGGAAGTAGCCATAAAAAACATTTACGTTCTTCTCCCAAGGAAAAGAATGACAATCAATGACAAGTCACAGCTGCATAGATGCAGACTCACAAGCAAGCACAGGAGGTAACATAGTGCTTCCTCTCTTTGACTAGCAGGGTTCTTAACTTCTCTACTAAAATATGGGAGAAAAATTATCTTTGAAAATAATTTTAATATATACCCCACCTTTTTGGAAAGTAGGAAAACCACACTTATGTCACTGACAGAGATCATCTCACACCATTGGTTTTTCAGAAAAATTGTGAAACATGCCCTGTAAGACAGCCTTTTAAAAAGACAATATTCCACAAAGTATTTTAAACATTGTTAAGTAGAATTTTCTTTGTTAATTTATGCCCCAGCATTCATAATTATGAGTCCTTTGTGATAAGCAAACAAAAGCCATTATCTTTCAACTGGTAACATCATGTTCTCAACACT
Source organism: Lepilemur ruficaudatus (assembly GCA_963574885.1). Taxonomy (NCBI): domain Eukaryota; kingdom Metazoa; phylum Chordata; class Mammalia; order Primates; family Lepilemuridae; genus Lepilemur; species Lepilemur ruficaudatus. The sequence goes on from CAUYRT010056489.1 coordinate 19,905, forward strand.
TACTGGTTGTTCTGAGAATACTGACAGGTTCTTGACAAGTTTACTGGGTGGAAAAGTGTTTATTCATGCAAGAATGGGGATAGGACTTTGTCATTAATAAGTCTTTGAAGTAGGAAAAAAATAAAAATCCAAATTGTTTATGCTGCATGCATGTTCCTAACCCAGAAAACACAGAAGAGAGGGGAGGCTTCTGAGTGATAAGCCTACAATCTTTGGCTAGATCAATGAGGCTAGTCCAGACTATGCTACCATAACAAACATCCCCCAAATCTTAGTGGCTTCAAGCAATACAAATCCCTTGATTGCTAACAGTACATGTCCGTTGTAGGTCAGCAAGGAGGCCCTGTACGTCATAGTCACTCATGAACCCATGCTTACAGAGCAACTGCCATCTGGAGCAATGCCACTCATGATGCAGATGGAAAGAAAGAGAATTCTGGAGGATCTTGGATGTGTAATAAAATGCTCTGGTCCAGAAGGAACACACCTCACTTCTGATCATTGGCCAGAGCTAGATATATGGTCCCATTTCTGATGCAGGGTGTCAGAAAGTGCAATCCTACTATGTGTCAAGAAGAAGGGAGAGCCACAAATATTTGGCAAATGCTAATAACTCACATTAGCCTGGTCCAGGACCATCAGAGACATGTATACTGAGGATCTCAGGCCAACACCAAGTTCAATGAAGGGCAAGTCTGGTGAGAACCTGGAGGCCCCGCGTTGGCTTAACCAAGAAGTAGAAATAACTCACCCTGCTCAGGAATCTTAAAGCAAATGGAAAAATCCCGGTAATGTTAGTTTAGGCTAATCTGTGCATGTAGGTGTTATTAGGACATTTCTTCCAATTGTTCACAAATGATGCATGATCAGTATTTTCCAAAGCTGCCTGATCATCAGAGTCACCTGGAAAGCTTTAAGAAATAGAAATGCCTGAGTCTTACTCCTAAGAATTCTAATTCAATGTACTGTTGGGACAGGTCCCAGGAATCTATATACTTAACCTCTGTAGTGCAATTAAAAACACATATTTGGTCCTTGTCCCCAGTTCCTAGCAAGAGCTTCGAATACCTTTGGAATTTCCTGAGTGATAGGAGTGATAGGAATGTCTTTTGTTATTCATAACAAGCCTCTTTCAAACATACCTGAGTTTATCATAATGAGTTGACTTAGGGTGGGCCCCAGAGAGCTTCAGGTGGAGGCTGGTTCCAGAGGAAGCAACGATGTGAATAGAGGGTTGAAACTTAGCTCCACTCTTGAACTTCTAGGGAGCAGAGAGGGGTTGGAAATTGAGTTCAATCACCAATGGCCAATGACTTATCAATCATGTCTATGTAACAGAACTTCCATAAAAACCTCTAAATGATGAGGTTCACAGAGCTTGAAAACTCACAAACACATCCCTGTTCTGGGAGGGTGGTGCACCCCAACTCCATGGGGACAAAGACTCCTGTGCTTAGGACATTTCCAAACCTTGAACGATGTACCTCTCCATCTAGCTATACTTTTGTATTCTTTATAATAAACTTTAATAGTAAGTACAGCATTTTCTTGAGTTCTGTGAGTTGTCCTACCAAATCATCATACCTTGGGCAGGGGAAGGGTTGTGGGAACCCCTGGCTTTGTGGCCAAGTTGGACACAAGTGCAGGAAACCTGGGGACCTGATACTTGCAACTGACACCTGAGGTGAGAGCAGCCCTGTGGCATTTAACCCTTTAACACACTGACTGCTGCACTAGAAAAAAAATGTTTTTTCCCTGGGGCCACAGTGTTTTATTAAAACAATCCTTTCTAGTTTGTTATTTTTTTATTGTTTTCTATGCGTGATTTATATGCTACACAATCCACATTTTTAGAATTAAATTGTCAATATTAATTGTAACAATAAGAACATCAACAATTAAGATTTTCATGAACCAACTGCAGGGTTTTACTTCATAGGGCCCTGGGCTCAAAAGTAGCCTGAATTAAATACAACTCACATGGTAGTCAATGTGTTAAACCTGTGGAGTCAGATGTTAACTCTGGGTAGTTACCGTGAGAATTGAATTGAATTGTAGGATGCCTGCTTGGTGTTGGAAAATCAGAGAATTATTTGAGTGAAGGACAAAACCTCTCACCCTCACATTCCAAGGATTCTCATGATCATTAGGTAAGGTGACTTTTGCTGAAGATGTTTAATCATCCAGCAGTCCTCATGCAGGTTAATGCACCAGCCTTTCCAATTTCACTGACCACTGAGACTGTTGAGTGGCCCAAAAAGAGCCATTGAACACCAACAAAATAGAGTAAAAGAAATACTGGGTGAGAATCACAATGCCCACTACTTGGTCCTATCTCTGGTTATCTATTGCTACATAGCAAACCATCTCAAAACTTAGTGGTTTAGCATAGCAACAAGCACTTAATTTGTTCATAAATATGCGTTTGGGGCAGGGCTCTGCAGAGGTGGCTATTCTTGTTCTATGCATTTCCAACAGGATGGCTTGAATGGAGCTGGAGGAGATACTTCCAAGCTGGCTCCAAAATGCTGACTGTCAACAGAGGCTGTTGAACAGGGACCCCAACTCCTTCCCATATGTGTCTCCATGGGACTACTCAAGCTTCCTCACAGTATGGCAACTGGGTTCCAAAAGTTCAAGTTCCTACAGCAGGAAATGGAAGTTGATGGTCTCACAAGGCCGGAGGCCAGAAACTGGCACAGTGTTCCTTAGGCAGGCCAAGCAGTTAAGGAGCCTACCCATATTCACGGGGAGGGATATAGTCCCCACCTTTCTATAGGAGAAGTGGCAAAGAATTCATGGTCATCTTTAACCTACCACAATCCCTACTCTGATCTTTGGGCCTCAAGCTTCTCACCTGTGAAATCACAGAGTCTAATTGGATTATCTTTGAGGTTCCTGCCAATCTGCAAAGGCTTTGAATCACTGGTTCTCATGTATAATTTGCTGATTGACAAAGAAGCCCAGTCTGTGAGTCCATGTCCTTTGTAGGCCTCCACATGGCGACAGCTCAGCTCAGCTCAGACAGACACACAGAGGTCACAGGCAGCAAGGACCCTGGGCTCCCAGGCTCCTCTGCATTTCCCTCTAAACACACTGCTGCTTTTCTCCACAAAGCTAAAGTCCCATTCTAATTCCTGAAACCTGACAACTAACTGCTGCCCTGAAGGCTTCCTAACCATCAACATCATTCCTGCCCTATCTCTTGGGCAATAACTCATATGCTAAATATGCAGCAAGTGTAGAAGAAACTTCAACAAGTGATCAACAAAGCTCACAAGTGCAGTGAAGAGGTTCAGTGAGTGGGCTCCAGAGCCAGACAGTCTGGGTTCAAACACCCCCAACACTACATTTCAGCTGTGAGACCTTGTATAGAGTAACTTCATCTTTTTAAATTTCATTTTTCCATTTTTAAAACAACGATAGAAATAGCATCTACCTCATCAAGTCGTGAAAAGCATTACTCACCTGAGATAGTGCATATAAAGCACTTAGCACAGAGCCTGCTCTATTATAGGCACTTTATAAATATTAGCCAATGATTTTATTAAGTTACAATGCAATAGTCACTCTGGCTGTTGTTTGTTCTTCATTTCCTAGGGGCAGAGAGGGTGGATCTTGCTGGAGCAAGGAGTGTGAGGTTCAGAGCTGCCATATTGCAGCAGGCCTGGCCACTGACCACTGGCCTGCCCCCAGGAAAAGAGAAAAGATGACAGAGTTAGCATCTTTTGCTCACCCTGTATCAGAGTGAGAATCCTGCATTAGCTGGACACCTCTAGTCCATCATTTCCTGATCCCAGTGTGGACAAACAACTCACATCCTAGGCCACCCACGGCTTGGAGATACTTGTTGAGTGTCTACCATGAGCCTACTGGGTGCTGAGACTGCAGCAGTGAACCAGCCAGCCAAGCATCCTGCCCTCTTGGAGAGCAACGTTCCAGTGTTCCACTCCAATTGAAAGGCACACCTTCCAGAGGCACAGGTATAGAGGCCATTGGCTGACTCGTCCTGTCTGCCCTGACCTCCAATCTCATTCTTTTTATTTATTTATTTATTTATTTTTACATATCATGTCTTTACTCTATTTTAAGTGTACAATTCAATGATTATTAGTAAATTTACCAAGTTGTACAGCTATTCACATAACTCAATTTTAGGGGATTTCCTTCCCCTTTTTGAGACCCCCTAATTACCTTCCCCAACTACATTTCAAGCATTCCCCTC
>CAUYRT010056490.1:0-10061 GCA_963574885.1 Lepilemur ruficaudatus
TATTCCATTGTAAACATATACCAAATTTTAATAATCCACTCATGAATTGACGGGCACTTGGGTTGTTTCCACATCCTTGCAATAGTGAATTGTGCTGCCATAAATATTCGGGTGCAGATGCCTTTATTATAGAATGTCTTATGCTCTTTTTGGGTAGATGCCTAATAATGCTATTGCTGGATCGAATGATATTTCTATTTTTAGCTCTTTGAGGAATCTCCAAATTCTTTTCCACAGAGGTTGCACTAGTTTGCAGTCCCACCAGAAGTGTAAGAGTGTTCCTGTCTCTCCACATCCTCGCCAGCATTTGTTGTTTTGGGATTTTTTGATAGAGGCCAATCTCACTGGGGTGAGGTGGTATCTCATTGTGGTTTTGATTTGCATTTCTCTAATGATTAGATATGTTGAGCATTGAGAAATGGTGACTTTAGGATGGAGAAAACTTGCAAACAGGACCTTAATCAAGTCATAAAAGTTAACATCACTCGTAATGTGTTAAATCTTAATCATGTGCTTCCTGATGCTCCACAGAGAAAAACACAGCGCCACTTCTACAGTAATCTTAATCAGGAAGAAACATCTGACATGCCCAAATTGGGGAACATTCTACAAAAGTAGCTGGCCATCAATACATGAGTGGATTAATGAAATGTGGTATATGTATACCATGGAGTTTTACTCAGCTACAAAAAAAAAAATGGTTATATAATACCTCTTGTATTATCCTGGATGGAGCTGGAACCCATTCTCCTAAGTGAAGTAACACAAGAATGGAAAAGCAAGCACCACATGTACCCATCATCAAATTGGTATTAACTGATCAACATTTAAGTGCACATATAGTAATAACATTCATTGGGTGTCAGGCAGATGGGGGGAGGAGAGTGGGTATACACACACCTAATGGGTGTGGTGCATACTGTCTGGAGGATGGACACACTTGAAGCTCTGATTCGGGTGGGGCAAAGGCAATATACATAATCTAAACATTTGTGCCTCCGTAATATGCTGAAATAAAAACAATTTTAAAAAAATAGCTGGCCAGTACTCTTCAAAAGTGCCAAAATCACAAAAGATAAAGAATGATTGGGAGATTGTTCTAGATTAAAGGAGACATGAAAACTAATAATAATGTATGAACCCGAACCAGAAAGAAGTTAAATGGTAAAAATACGAATAAGGCCTATAGATTAGATAATAATATTGTATCAATGTTAGTTTTCTGATTTTAATAATTGCACTGTGTTTATATAAGGTTTAACATTTAGTAAATAGGATTATGGGTATTTGAGAATTCTAGTACTATTTTGAACATTTTTATAAGTCTGAAATGATTTGAAAATGAAAAGTATTTTTTCATTTAAAATTTAAAAAATAAGCCCTACTTCTACGCCATTACCCTTGTTTTACCTATGCATTAAGTTAACAGAAAGGCAGTTAAACTTTTTAAACTTTCAAAAACTACACACCATAAATGCCTCCTCATGGAATAGTTAACACATACGTTAGATGAGGAAAATTGCAACAAAATATATACTATCTAAATGTCAAATTTCATGCATGTTCAGCCTCAAGACATACTAATATTCATATTACATTGGATGGAATTGGAAATGTTTCCTGGGCAATCCTGCACATTGCAGATTTTTTCCTACATTTTTTCCTCCCGTTTTCTTGGTTTTCCTAACTTCTTGCATTTTCAATTAAGTTTCTAACACACTTCCTTTTTATTTCTTAAATAGCTTCATGTTTTTCAATATTTTTCAAAAAATATTTTTTGTTTGTTTTTTAAGACAACTTTATTGAAGTATAATTTACATACAATGCAATTACACCATTTTAAGTGTACAATTAAATAATTATTAGTAAATTTACCAAGTTGTACAGCTATTCAAACGAGTCAGTTTTATAACATCTCCTTTCCCCATTGAGACCCTTAATTCCCCCGAATCCCTCGTGAACACCACCAAAAAATATTTTTAACAAATTAATCACTCATAAAAATCACCCATAGTCCCATCCCATTTTAAAAATTATAATTCTATTTAAATATGTAAAAATAAACCATATGTATTCTTAACTTTCCCATTGTTACAAAAATTGTATGATTATAATTGTCATTATTTTACATTTGTCATGCCTAAGGCTATATCTACCCAAAGCCACAGAAAAATGTAATCAGCCAGATGTTTGAGTCTGACCAAAAAAAAAGAAAAAAAGAGAAATATATGGCTATTAGAAACATCTGGTGTTTGTGCATATTATTCCAATTTACTGAAATGTTTAGTTTCATCCAAACACTGTGTGTCTCATATCCCTGGGTGGATGAACACAGATTCTCTCACACTCTGCTATCTCTGAGGTCCAGAATCACCCCATACATGTGTGATGCTATAGGTTGTTGACATTTCAAGATGAAGGAATATCTCACATTAATGTTAACTCACACTGGTATGTTTTGAAATAATCTTGATTGCCCTGACAAATCCTAGGAATGGTGGTCAAAAATGTAGTCTCAACAATTTGAGACTTTATATGACTATAAAGATTGTCTCCTTACAGTAATAATCAGTCATGGACTAGAGTCCATTAAAAATTCAAAGCAACCCCAGAAACCTGGAGTGACAATGTGTTGATATAATACTTTTAAAAAAATTCACTGGCACATTAGAGGCAGAGATGGCAAACAGTAACACCAAACAGCTATCCCCAACTTCAGTGACAATATAGGCCCTTAGTAGGTTTTGGTATTGTCTTATCTTCCTGGGAAGTCTTCCTATCAGAAGATGCCCCGGCCCTGTAGTAGAAGTGCTAAGGTACGTTATCAACACCCTTGGTTAGCAGAGCATTAAATATATACGAAGGGCTTATGATTCTATCTTGGCTAACTATAAGGCTCCTCCAGAAACCTGTCTTAGTTGGCACCATAAGCCCACTACATAAACAACCACCACCAGGCACCCGTTCCTAGAAATTATGAAGTTAGATTAAGGAAACGACAGTTGTCAGTATGGGTGTTTGTGTGTGTGTAAAAAAATGCTACTAGCCCCCATGTTCTGATAACATCTTGCCTAATTTTAGAAAAGGCAGCGTGTTTCTAGAACTGAAAAAATGAGTGCAGATTGTAGACCTCTCATATTTACCTCTGTGTTAGAAACCTAGCGGCCTCAAATGCCAGGAACCACTTAAACCAAGAACATGAATCAAGCCATTCCATGAGAAATAACAGATCAGACCTGAAAAAAAAATGTAGAAATACCATGTTTAATGTTTGCATACCTTTATTGAAATATAGCTGACATACAAATGAACTGTGCATAAAGCATAACATGCAAGATTTGACATATGATTTCATCCGTGAAATAATCACCACAATAGAAATCATGAACACAGCCCCATGACCCTAAAAGTTTTCTCACGTCCCTTTTTTTCTATTGTGCTAAAAAAATCCATAATATAAAATTTACCATATTAATCATTTTAAATGTTCAGTACAGTGGTAAGTATATGTAACTTGTGCAATAGATCTCTAGAACGTTTTTATCTTGCAAAATTGAAATTGTATCCCAATTGACCAACTACTTCCTTCTAACGTTCCCCATCCACCAGCAACCACCATTCTACTTTTTGTTTCTAAGAATTTGTCTACTCTTGGTACCTCATATAAGTGCAGTCATCCAGTATTTGTCTTTTGTGACTGCTTGCTTCACTTAACATAATGTCCTTAACATTCATCCATTTTTCTAGCATATGACAGGATTTCCTTCTCTTTAAAAGCTGAATAATATTCCATTGCATGTATATATCATATTATCTTCATCTGTTCATCTGTCAATGATATTTATTTTGCTTCAAATTCTTCACTATTGTAAATAATGCTGTAATGAACATGGGTGTGCAAATATCTCATCAAGATTCTGTTTCCAATTCTTTTGGATATATATCCAGAAATGAGATTTCTGGATTATACAGTAATTCTATTTTTAATTTTTTGAGGAATCACTATACTGCTTCCCATAGTGACTACACCATTTCACGTCCACACCAACAGTGCACGGGATTTCAATTTCTCCACATTTCTTCCAGTACTTTTTTTCTCTCTCTCTCTCTCTCTCTGTGTGTGTGTGTGTGTTATAGTGGCCATCTTAATGAGTGTGGGATGATATCTCAATATGGTTGTGACTTGCATTTTCCTGGTGATTAGAAATGTTGAACACTTTTCACACACCTAGCGGCCATTTTTATGTCTTTTTTTGAGAAATGTCTATTCGGTTCCTTTGCCCATTTTTTAATTTTTAATTGGGTTATTTGTTTTGTTTTGTTTTGTTTTGTTTTGTTTGTGTGTGTGGGGTTTTTTTTTTTTGGTTTGTTTTTGTTTTGTGTTTTTTTGTTTGTTTGTTTGTTTTGCTATTGAGTTGTAGGAGTTTCTTATATATTCTGGATATTAACCATTTATCAGATAAATGGTTTGAAAATATTTTCTCCCCTTCTGTAGATTGCATTTTCACTCTGTTGATTGTTTCCTTTGATGTACAGCAGTTTTTAAGTTAGACGTAGTCTCCTTTATCTTTTTTTGCTTTTGTTGTCGGTGCTTTTGGTGTCATATATAAGAAATTATTTCCAAATCCAGTGTTATCATTTTTCCTCTATATTTTCTTTTGGGATTTTTATAGTTTCAGGGATTACATTAAGGTCTTTAATTCAACTTGAGTTAATTTTTGTATATGGTATAAGGTAAGGATCCAACTTTATTCTTTTGCATGTGGATATTCAGTTTTCCCAACACTATTTGATGAAGAGACTATCTTTTCCCCACAGTGTTTCTTGACCCCCTTATTAAAGTTCAGTTGAATATATATGTATTAGTTTATTTTTGGACTCTCTATTCTGTTCCATTGGTCTGTAAGTATGTCTTTATGCCAGTACCATATTGTTTTGATTACTGTAGTTTTGCACTATAATATGTTCTGAAAGCAGAAAATGTGAGACCTCCAGCTTTGTTTTTCTTTCTGTAGTTTGTTGTGCTTATTTAGTGTCCTTTGAGATTCCATATGAATTTTAGATATTTTTTTTTATTTCTGCAAAAAATGCCACTTGATTTTATTAGGGATATTGAATTAAATCTACAGATACTTATGGATAGTATTGACATTTTAACAATATTATGTCTTCCAATCCATGATGGGATATCTTTCCACTTATTTGTGTCATCTTTAACTTCTTTCAGCAATGCTTTGTAGTTTTCAGTGGATAAGTCTTTCACCTCCTTGGTTAAGTTTAAGTATTTTCTTCTTTATGATGGTATTGTAAATGGGATTGATATTTTTAAATTTCCTTTTCAGATTTTTCATTATTAGTGTATAGAAAATTTATGACTTTTGACAGTTCTTTTGTGGAATCATTAGGGTTTTTTGCGTATAAGATCATATCTTTTTCAGAGATCATTTACTTCTTCCTTTCCAATTTAGATTTTTTTCCTTGTCTAACTGCTCTAGGTAAAACTTCTAGTACTATGTTAAATAAAAGTGACAACAGAGGGCATTCTTGCCTTGTTCCTGATCTTAGAGGGAAAAGTTTCAGTTTTTTACTGTTGAGTATAATGTTAGCTATGGGCTTTTAATATATAACCTTTTTTATGTTGAATTAGTTTCCTTCTATTCCTAGTTTGTTGAGAATTTTTACCATGAATGACCATGAAATTTTGTGAAATGCTTTTCCTGCATCAGTTAAGATGATCATATGGTTTAGTTCTTCATTGTGTTAATGTGGTATATTGATTCTAATATTTGTTATTTGAGTCTTCTCTCTTTTTTCTTAGTCTAGATATGATACAAAAGGCATATCTGATCAAGATAAATATTAATAAATTTGATTATATAAAAATTAAACCCTCTGTTATGCAAAAGAATACTGTAAACATAGTGAAAATATAAGGCAAAGTGAGAGATGATATTTGAAACTTGTTCTTGTAAAGAATTGGTATTAATTAAAGAGTTGGTATATGAAAGTCCTACCAAAAAAAAAAAAAAAGATAAAACCCAATGGGAAAAAGGGCAAAAAATATGAATAGGAAATTTATAGAAAAGGAAACCTTGAGAGTCAAAAAACACACATAAAAGTGCTTATCTTTATGCATAATCAAAGTAAACAAATATAACAAGTGATCTCCTGCCAATTGTATTGACAAAATTAAAATCTGGCAACATCAAATGTTGGTAAGATTGTGGGGGATGTTAGCTCTCCACAATGCTAAGGGAGTATAACTCGGAACAACCACTTTTAAGAATAATTTTGCAATCTCTAGTGAAATTAAAAATGTCTCCAACCCACAATTTAGCAATTTAGTCTCTAGATTCACATCCTAGGGAAACCTTGTACTTGTGCTCTAGGATATATATATATATAGGGAAGTTTATTTGTTCAAGTAACATTTTGGAAGCATTTAAATGTCAGTATAGGGAATAGAAAAATAAAATGTAGCATAGTGATAAAATAGAATAGACTTTCTCGGCTGGGAGCAGTGCACACCTGTAATCCTACTATTCTCGGAGGCCGAGGCAGGAGGATTGCTTGAGCTCACGAGTTTGAGACTAGCCTGTGTGAGAGTGAGACCCCAACTCTACTAAAAATAGAAAAATTAGCCAGGCATGGTGGCACATGCCTGTCGCCCCAGCAACTCAGGAGGCTGAGGCAGGAGGATCCACTTGAGCCCAGGAGTTTGACACTGCATTGAGCTATGACAACGCCATTGCACTCTACCCATAGTAAAAGAGTGAGACTTTGTCTCAAAAAAAAAAAAATAGACTTTCTCAAGTGCAGTTCCAGGAGAGAATTAACCTCAGTGGCCTAAGTATCCATCATATGTAATGAATTAACAACTTGCTATATATCTGGAATGATACTAGTCATGTATCATCCTTGGAAGAATTGAGAAAACAGTCATTCAAATCATTGGCTTGGGTTCTGCAGTTAAGTTGAAGAACCCTGTTTGAGACAGGTTGCCACACAGCAATTAAATTCAATGATCTTGAATTGCACTTATCAATATGAAAAGATCCCCTAAAATAAGAATCAGTGTAAAAACCAAGATGCAATAAAATGCATATAATATGAAAGCATTCAGGTAAAATTTAAAAACATACCACAGCATTATATATTGATCTTTAATATTATTTAGACATATAATAAAAATATCAAAACACAAACCGGAATGATACACACTAAATTAACAAAAGTAGTATTTGAGGAGAAGTAAAAAGGGAACGGGAATGAGAATGAGAAAGACTTCAAATGTCTGAGTAATATTTTATTTCACATATAAAGTATATTTCAAGCAATGATGCCAAAATAGTAACATTGATTAATTCTGGATATTGGATACACAGATGTTTGATAGCACTTCCACATTTATTTAACTTTTAAAAAAAATCAAGAAATCAAAATAAAACTTTGCCTAGGGCTTTAAAAAAGAAGAAAATAAAAGAAGGCAAATCAGGCCAGGTGCAGTGGCTCACGCCTGTAATCCTAGCACTCTGGGAGGCCGGGACAGGAGGACCACTCAAGGTCAGGAGTTCGAGACCAGCCTGAGCAAGAGCGAGACCCCGTCTCTACTAAAAATAGAAAGAAATTACTTGGACAGCTACAAATATATAGAAAAAATTAGCCGGGCATGGCGGTGCATGCCTGTAGTCCCAGCTTCTTGGGAGGCTGAGGCAGGAGGATCACTTGAGCCCAGGAGTTTGAGGTTGCTGTGAGCTAGGCTGACGCCACTGCACTCTAGCCCAGGCAACAAAGTGAGACTCTGTCTAAAAAACAATAAAATAAAAAATAAAAAAAATAATAAAAGAAGGCAAATCAACTAGGCACTATCGAATCTTTTCTGTCTTTTCCTACGTTTACTCACTTCTGATGTGTCACCAATTTTTCACTATAAAGAAGGCCATTCCACTGTTTTGCTATATTCTGTCATGCAGAATCCAAAAGGCTGACTCTGTTGTCATTCTTGAGTGTGAGAGGACCTCAAACACCAGAACAGCCTTTCACAATAACCAGCTGGCTGGGAAACCTGAGCAAACAAAGAAAGGAGAAAATTAACCCTGGTCTCTGGCCAAAATAATTTGCTTATGATAAACAAAACAGACAATTTCCAGTTCCCACCGCATAGCAGATTAAGACCACCTGTTGTTAATTCTCTCCAAATATTTGATAGTTCTTATTCCTTTATGTTTCTCAGTTATGTCACTATTATTTGTTTTAATTTTAACCCTTGCGGCACTATTTGCTTCTCCTTGTCTTCCTACTTTCAGAGTCACCACTTCTAACTTACCTCTGCCTCTCTCATCCCAAAATTCAGACAAGAAATCTAAAACTGTGGTCTTGTTAGTTGCTCCTTAGCAAATGATGGCTGGTTTAGCGCAAAGCCTTTCTCTGACTGGAGCAGCGTGTTGACTTCACTTTCCCTGCAGACCCCAAGAGTAGAAGATGCTGGTTCTCCCATCCATCAAGCATTTGTAGCCTTTAGGTGATACAACCTTTGTCACAACTCCTCACTGTCTCTTGTATCACTGAGGGGCCTAGGAAGCAAGAGAATGAACTCGTTTTGGCTAAATGAGAGCTGTTTAACAAATGACTGCTTGCAGAGACATAGGCGGGTTAGGGAGTGAAATAAGGGATGTTAAGATATGCAGACACCAGCAAAAATGGGAAGGCATCACTGCTCCTCGGACTAAAGAGGCAAGGAAAGAAATATTTCTACAGAACCTAGCGAGAGTGTGAGATGCAGGGGAAGGGCTACTCCCTAGGGGACATAGTTCTGGAAGGATTCAGTTGCTACCAGAATTGGTTCTGACATAAAGGAGTGAGCAGGGAGATGCAGAAACGCAGCAACCTGTCTTTCTTCTTACCCGCCAATCTCCTACTCATGACTCCCTGTGGCCCAACCCTCCTATACGTCAGTCGGAAGGGTACCCAGGCATCAGCCTTCTAGGACCCCAACCTGTGTCAATGGGAGTGAAGATTGGTTTCATGGGGGAAGGAGCCAACAGAGAATAACCAGCACACCCCTGACGACCTGACGTTTCTACCTTCACATAAAAACCTTTCACGTTTGTGTTATCTGACTGTGCCACCCTCTACCACTCCTCAACGCTCTCATCTGTACCTGTCTCGCTGTCCACTACAACCCCTGCCAGCAGCTAGCATCCTCAGCAACTTCACTGTGTACGTGGATGACCCACCTGACAATCTAGCCTCAAAGTTCGTTTACCTCTTCAACGACAGCGTTTATCTGTGCTCTAGGTCAGCTACCCAAGGTAAGCTACCAATTGTCTTTGCTAGCACAGAGGAAACAGGTTATCAATGAGATATGAATTCTCTAAATTTCCTATTCCCAAACTTTGTATCCACACTCCCTTCTTCCTTCGGTTTCAAAAAGTAGCCTCTTTTTCCTGTGCACAGCACTCTAGCCACCTGTGCTCTGTAATCGCTTCCTGTCTCCTTCAGGACTTTTCTCCATCAGTTACATTTTCTTCTTTTTGACTATCACCTTCCTCATAGACCATATGCAAGTCCCTCTCATACAAGTAAAAAATGAGAAAAAATAAAATGAACATTTTCCTTGACCAAATATCCTCCTGTAGTTGCTACCTGCTTTTCTTCTTAGCAAGTTCCTCTCAACAGCCTACACTCATTGTTTCTGTTTCCCCTCCCTCTCTCCTGCTAGCAAACTCACAGCAACCTATCTTAGCCCTAATCATTCGCTCCGCTGAGCCCAGTCCAGCAAATAACTCCTGTGATTTTCAAAATGCCAAATCTAGGAAACACTTTACATGCAAACACTATGTGGTGTTTGACATTGCTGCCCACTCCCGTTTTCATTCTTTAATTTTGTGACTTCTGAGATAATATACTCCCCTTAGTTGCCTCCTACCTATGGCTTTTCTTTGGTTTCTTTTGCTGAACCTGCCAGCTCTTGCTACTCCTTAAATGTTAGTGTTGCTGAAGAGTCTGTCCTTATACACAATAAATGACCTGTCGAGAAGGAGGAAGTTCCATTTCTATGG
>CAUYRT010056491.1:0-17839 GCA_963574885.1 Lepilemur ruficaudatus
CTCCCAAATACATTTGTTCACTCAAATTCTTACCTCAGTGTCTGCTTCTGAGGCAACACAAATTAAGACATTAACTTTGGATTTTATTAAATATTTATGTTAAAATTTCTAAGGTAGCCACTAAATAGGAATAGAAAAAAAATGGAAGGAGAGAAAAAAATTCAATTTAAATCAAGTCAAGAAAGCAGAGAAAATAAGAAACATTAAAAGTAACTCATTTGTGTTACTTTGGTGCTATTAAGATATCAAAATTATTCCAAATACATCTGTAATAAATGTAAATGAACCAAAATCTCCAGTTAAACAGAGATTACAAGATTGGATTTTTAAAAAATCAAACTACATGTTGCCTATAAGACACTAAGATAAAATATAAAAACATTGAAAGGTTGAAAATAAAAGCATGAAACAATGATACCCCAGGCAAATTCTATTGAAAGAAAACTGGTGCAGCTAGATAGGTAACAGATTCAATAGATTTTTAAGGTTAAAAAGTATTACCAGTGATAAAGAGAGTTATATTAATACTTATTGATATAAAGTGTATTTCACAGGAAGATTTGACAATTTCAGACTTGCAAATACCCACTAACATACCTTCAAAATACAGAGAGCAAAAGTCAGAATAACAAGGAGAAATTGACTTATCTATCATTATAACAGGAGATTTTAACACTCCTTTCTTTGATTTATAGACCAAGTAGATAGAAAACAAAGAAAAATCAGTAAGATTATCAATGATTTGAATAACACAAATAATTATTGACTTACGTAGAACTCTGCACCAATTTAGGCAAACATTCTTTTCAAGCATCCAAGATACATTTTACAAAAATTGCCACATGCTAATACATAAAGCAAGTCTAAATGAAGTCCAAAGAATTGGCATTTATACAGATTACATTCTGTCACAAAAACAATGAAGTTATTCAGTAACAAAAAGCAATCTGTAGGTTTGAAAATTAAAACATTATCTAAATGACTCATGGCTTGGGTCCAAGGAAAACCGATTGTCTGAAGCTCTAAACTTTCATGAGGGGAAACAGCTGGTGAAAAATCTGATGGTGGGATGACTGAAGAACTTTTAAGAGGGTCTAATGCTCAATTTGAAGCTGCTTTGACTTCTTTAGCATTCTTTGGGTAAAGAAGACCCCTTTTACCCCACACTCATATGTCAATCCTGATTGGCTTTGCTTAGATCATGTGCCCACAACTGAACCAATCACCACGGAGAGTGAGATGGAGGTCGTCTGGCCAGCCAGGACAAAGTCCTACCTCAGGGGAAATAGAGGTGGGGGTATTTTGACTCCTAGAACCTCCAAAACAACAAAGGTCAGAGAAGAGGTCCCTGCTGGGAGGAAAGCTAGACCAAAAACAAAAATCGCCCTTCTTCCATAAACGCAATACTCTAAATGCCCCTGCCTAGCATAAAACAAGGACTATATAAACAAAAACTTAAAAACCCAAAGCACATCTAGTTGCCAGATCCACTGGGTGATGTTTTCCTCTTTCATCAGTTTCCAAGAAAGCCTTTTATGGATTTGGCAACCTAGAGCTAAAAGAAAACTTTAACCACCATCACTGGCCCCCTCAACATATCCAGGACCCAATGATAAGGGCAAAACAGAAACACTGCAATGAAATCTCCCACTGGTATACTACACGCTCAACAGGACAGCGACTGGGACAGCCTCAGGCAGAACGGTCTGTCCCTTGGTCAGCCAAGCCAGGTGCCCCCACCCTCTTCCTATGGCAAGGGCACCCCCGACTAAGGTTTTCTTTGGCCATTTCTGAGAAGTGTGTAGGGAAGTAGCTCCCCATGTGGGATGGGGGTGAGGGCGGGGTTAGCTTAATGGCCACTTCCTTTCAGCATAATTGGCATAATTGCAAGGTCTGGAACTTGCCCGGGGGGTTGAGTAATCACAGACCACTGTTTGCCATGCTAGAGTTCTCTGAAAATATCATTTTCCCCACAATCCTGGTGGGAAGCTGTTCTATTTGGTTTTCTGTTAACTAGTAACTAACTCCAGAAATCTATTCCTGTTATGGTCCTTGAATTGAACTTGCCCTTGTAGTTTCTGACTCTTAACCATAAGCACTGCCCCTTTGGCCTTGTGCTCAGATTGAGGGCTTCCTCTGGGCTTGAAATGGGGAACAGAGCTAACCCTGCTTCTGCCTCCAGCCTGCATCCCAGTGCATGGTGGAAAAGAGAAATTAGCAGCTTCGGTTACAGGTAGATCCAGGGGTGTCTCCAGCTGTAGGTATAGCTAGATCTTGGTGCTCAAATGATACTGTCAAGGCTCTGTCTCTTTTCCCATCCCTCAGCTCTGCCTGCTGCTGCTTGCCTCATCAGCTAAATGGGGCTGTGTCCATGTAATGGGCAAGAGAGCTCTTGGCAGATTCACACCCTTTCAAAAGCGAACAGCTAAGAGAGCACTTTCTCTCCTGCCATACCTACCTCAGGCAATTCGCTGATTGGCCCACCTGGAGTTACACGGCCATCCTGTGGCCAGGTGAATGGGGCACTTTGGCCAGCTTGAGTCAGAGGCCCACCCCTGTGATGAGGGTAAGAGGTAGGGCAGGACACTCTAACTGGCAGCTCTGTAGGGATGATATGGAGGGGGACAACATGCTTCAAAGGAATCGACACTAGGCACACATAGCAAGAAAGGTCCAGTCTACAGGGGCAGGAGAAATGAAGGCAGAATAGTAAGTGGGATCAGACGTGGGGAGTAGCACTGTGTAAGTCCCTAAACATTTATGACAAGGGACCTTCAATATACTCAGTTTCCTTATGATGAAAACTGGGAAGGAAACATGGCTAGTGCTGTGAGCCAGATGCAGCTGAGGTCTCTAGGCCCAGGGAGGTCCACAGAAGGCTCCGAGATCTCTTCTGCTTCCCAGGAGGCTTAGGTTCTCAGGGCTCTTGATCCCACATGGACTATCTCTCCTCCACACCATACGGCTTCCAGATGTCAGGCTTAGCATTTTCTTTGATTTCCGCAAAAGATTCCACCCTCCATTTCCTCAAGCTTGACTTTCCATGAAAATCTTCATGACCAGCCTCCATGAAGATTTTCATGGAAAGTCAAGCTTGAGGAAATGGAGGGTCATAGGGTCTCTCATAGGGTCATTGTGTGTGTTAACTGAGCTTAGAACAGTGCCTGGCATGTAGTAGGTACTCAATGTGTTCTTCTTCTTCTCTCATGAGAGCTTCTTGCCTCTGTCCTGTCTTCAGCAATAGATCTGTAATAAGCACCTACTACTCTGCCTTCAGGCTGCTCTAGCGGAGGAGGGAGAGAGAGGCGCGTGGACAGCCAAGGTGTGGTAATCCCAACGTGGGTGGTGAATACTCTCACAGGGCTGGAGCAGTGGGCTTCTGAGAACAGGACAGCAAACTGCCTGGAGAGGGGGAGGTGCACAGAGCAGTGACATTTGCTCCAGATCTAGGAGACTGAGTAACGATTTTCCAGAAGAGGCGTGGTATCTGCAAACACAGAGTCATCAGGCACTGGAGGTGGGGTGTGGGTGCGTCACAGGTGGCAGGGGAGGTGGAGCCACTCTAAACACTTGACGCGAACAGAGCAAAGGGCGCTTGCGGCTGGGAGGTTATGGCAAGACGAGACCTGGTTTTCATCTAGAGGGAGGGCTCACACTGGTGTTTACAGAGTTCTGGCCAGCATGACGGTGAGCGTGGATGGTGGGATTAGAAAGACTGGTTAGGTGCCTGTCGTCTAGAAAGATTCCATTCAGATCTCATGGTGCCTGGGCACCAGAATCACGTGAGAACTTGGTGGGCCGAGTGTGCCAGGCTGACAGGAGAAGCAGGAAGGTCCCACCCTGGGCAGCTAGGCACAAGCGCCTGGACAATCTATGTTCTCCAGGTCGCCATCTGCCTCAGTTTACTGGTGAGGGTGTAACACCTCAAGAAAGGACCTACAGGCTAAGTGAGTCTGCGGTCTGCATGTGAGGAAATCACATGGTCCTGAGCTTGGGAACAATGCTCAGGAAAGCTGAATGAAGCATGTGGCCCTTCTGGGGAAAAAGTCCACCCAAGAGATAGCTGCCGTGCGGTGATGCTACTGGGGAGCGTTCCCCATGGCAGCAAGGGGGTGCACCGGACATGGGAGTAGAAGTTAACTAACACAAGACCAGACTAATCCTGGATGGTGCCGCTGCTCCTGTCCCTCCGGAAGAAATATTTTTGTGACAACCACGGAATATTGATGAGTGAGAATAGTCAAGGTAGTTTTTGACTCAGTGCACATTAGAGTAGTAAAAGTTCCAAGAAATCCTGCTGTTTGGAAACAATGCAGTAAAAAGTTGCTAAGCCAAGGGAAGGAGGGAAGGAGGGGGGACGGAGGGAGGAAGGGAAAGAGGAGGGAAAGAAGAAGGCTTCATCCTCAGGGGCCTCTCTCAATGAGCAGCTGGCCCCTCTCCTATCACCCCAGCCACCTCCTCAGCCTCACCCTGGCCTGGCCTCGTGTGCTCCTGGCACAGCCTTTGCCGCTCTCTGTCGTCTCAGCTCGCCTGTGTTCCCACCACAGCCTCCCTCTTGCTGGATCTGCTGTCCCAATCTGGTGTTTTCTCTCTGGACGGTAACCTGACCCAGCCTCCAGAATGCCCCCTCCACATCGCCTGGGGGGCCATACCACACCCATTAACCCCACCATCCTGTCACCCAGGTCACCCTCTCCGGACAATGGACTTCAGTGACCAGTGGTGGGCCCAGAGGTGAGCCATTAAGGCGACTGTGGTACTCGGTGGCTTAGACCTAGGGTGGTCCCTCTGCAGGGCTGGCTGTGCAAACCCAGCTGTTCATTCTGAGCACCCTGTAGCCTCAGATCCTCTCTTGTGTATATAGTTTCCTCCCAAAGCACCAAGCACAGAGCCAGGCACGAAGGAATTGTCTCATGCGTGCCATTTGGAAGAGTTGTGTTTGCTACAGAACGCTGCCATGTTTTTGGTGGAGTCCCTGCCTTACCTCTAAGGAGAGCCTACAGCACGGGGTGAGGTGAAGCCATTTGGTGGCTGAACCGCAGACAGATGAGGAGGAGGCAGGGCAGGGAAGGTGCCATCTGCTTGCCTCCTCATTCTCCCTGTGCCTTTGTACAACCCTGTGGACACCCGCTTCTGAGTGGCCTCCCTCCTGTTCCACAAGCACGTCTGAGATTTCCCGGCCAACACGTCAGTTCCGCTTCTGGCCTCAGCCAGGGAACTCCAGCATCACTTTGGGTCGGGTGGTGGGAAACCCCAGGACGGAGCTCTACAAAATGCCTGTAGATTCTTGCCTTCATTTTTGTGCCTGGTGATCTGATCCATCCATTTCTTACCCAGGACACAGACCAGTGACACATGACAAAACAATGTGGGGTGTGCAAGGGTAATAACCACCCACACCCGTCAGCGTGTGGCTGCGTGCAAGGCTGCGAGGCTCTCACCACAAGATTTTCGCATCTTCCACAGCTGCCCTCAGAGATGGAACTGCTGCAGTTTTTAAGGATGAAGAAACAGGCTTGGAGAGGCCAGAGGCTTGCCCAGTACCACACAAACAGAAGTGCCTTTATGTTCCTGGGTCAATGTGCTTTTCACACAGACTGGATGTATGTCATGCGAGTCAAGAGAGGCAGGACCATCTTGTGTTCTCTCAGCACTTACACCTTCTCACGACTCCCTCTCCCCTTCCCCCCTGAACAGAGCGACACACACTTGCCACTTTGTTGGCACAAGTCTCACTGGGTTTGCATGTGAGGCGAGGAAATTCAAGGCCACCACTGTATACATTGTCCACCTTCAGCCCTAAGGAAGGGCACTGGAGGCACTCCTGCAAGGCTGCTGGTATTCTGGGCATAGGACAAAGTGGAGCAACAGGTTAATAGCTACCGGTGCCCCAGCCTCGCCTTGGGGAGTTTAAGGAGCTCTTGCTCTGAAGTGTTTCATCATCCAGCAAAAGGGTGCACGAAGAATAAAAATGTATAAGTAAACAGTTGTTCCATTTATACACAATTAAGAACTTTCAGGGGGGCAAGTTTCAGTTTTCCAACATTATTTCGGATTGAAAGTGCAATTGTAACCCTCGTGACTGCCCCCAAGTTAAATTTCAGGGCTCCCTTTGCCCTAGAACCAAGCCTTGGCTTTCAGACTTCCTGGGGCCACCATAGTTCATCTCTTTTGCTTAGTTGGGTTTTTGGTTTGTTTTTTTGTCTTCTGTTGAAATTCGAGGACTACTTCTGGCCTGGCCTTCTCCTTGCTGATTTGGTACACGCTGACTGGCACCCTGTTAGGTATCTTTACCTACATGGTCTCATAACATTCTCACAGTCAGCCCATAGATTGGTTTCTGCTCTCCATTTTAGAGATAAGGAAACTGAGGTCTCGAGTGGTTAAGTCATTTGTTCAAGATCGCCAGGCAGCAAGTGGTACCTGCAGTGCTAGTCAATGTCACACTGACAGGTGTGGACATGACAGGGGCCCACCTGGGCTCAGGGACCTTTCCTAGCCCCAACCATTGCATCATCACCTGGTTGCTTATATTTTTCTTACAACTACCTCACAGCCTCAACCAATTATTGTTTCAACTATTTGATTATTCATATGGCTGGATTTACAGTTTGGGTCTCCTCCTTTAAGAGTGGCCTTCCCCACCTCCTCCTCACCCTCTCTGGATGTGGGGTCTCATCACAAACTCTAAGGGCTCTCTGAGGCTCTGGAAAGACTAATTTATTCCCTCTCCCTGGAACATTCCTCCAAGTGTACCAGTGACTCCTGCTATGGTGGACTGGGGTAGTTAGAGATTTTGTTTACTCTGCAGATTTTCCCATTCTCAGCCTTCTGGTAACTGTGCTCTTCCCTTTTGTTCTTTGGGGAACTGCCTCTTTCCTAATCCTAATCCGTATGGCCCAACCTGTCAATCATGGTCCTCCTGCATCCCCGGCAACAGAGGAGAGATGCGTGACTGAGGCCTGGCCAATCAAAAGACCTGATCCCTCTAGCCATTTTGATTGGTTCAGGGGTAAGCACGCGGCCCAATGATTACAGTTTTTCCCACTTCAAGCAATGACACAATGAATACAATGTCTTTCTTTATTTGTCCAATTATTTCCCAAGAAAAATGCCTGGTTTGAAACTGCTGAGTCGTATGTACATACATGTTAAATGTCGGCGAATTTTGTGAGATTGCCCTACAGAGAGGTTGGCACAAAGTTACGCCATTCCAGCAATATGTGAGTCTGTTTTGCAACACCTGTTGTTGTCAATCTTTAAACGTTTGCCTGTCTGATAAGTGGAGACAGCTGTCGAAATCTGTTTGCAATTCTGGGCTCCCTTTTGGGTCATGTTCCCACACGCCTGTCCCTAAAGTTACTTACCCCAGCCTTGCTTCTAAATCTCTTGTCTGCTCTTTCATCCAATTTTATTGAGTTGCCTGTAACCTGGTCTCATGCTACTAGACTGGAAGTTGGTCTTCATCTTACATATATCCCTTTTCTCTTTAAGCTCCTTGCAGGCGCTGAGAACAGTTTTAGAATCCAATAATTACTTGTTGAATGAATGAATGGAAACCTTTCTGAGATTTGCCATTTCCTATTCAGTTCTGAGTGGTGCCGTGTGTTTGGGTCAGCACTAACCTGGATAGATGAAGGCCCAAGAACTCCAGATTTCAAGGATCCCAATATTTTAATGGTTAGGATCAGGAACCACGACTATCCCATTCCAGGAAATGACACTCCCCATGGAATGTCTTTGATTAACAAATTTTTACTATCATCTGCCATGTCTCTAGTATGGAGTAAAAGGACACAGTCTGTGATCTCAAGTAACATATTATCTGTGTGAGAGGCAAAACTAACAAAGGAAGGATTACGAGTTTCAGTGGCAGCTATATCAGATAGCATTTGTGAAATGCGATCGTTTGGGAAAATTGAGTATAACATGGGCTCGAAACATTTGAGAATGTTTTATAAAACAGGCGATTGTTAAGGGGATTTTTAATTAGAAAGATATTTGGGCTCTGCAAATTATGTTTTGGAGCCTCTGATGTATTAGTTCCTCTTGTATGAGGTGTTACAGGCTTCTAACCACTTTTCCATGTCTCTTAAGCTGAGTTTTTACCATTTCTTTTTTGAGGAGATGGAAAGAGACGTTTATTAATTTGCCAGCAAATGAGGAGGTCAGTAGATTCCCATCTCCAAGTACCAACGTCCTGCGTCTGAGCAGAAGTACAGAGCTTTTAAAGGTTCTGCTTCATCCCCTCTTTAACTATGAATGACAATCTTGTGACCTCTGCTTAGACAATTCCCTTGAGCCATCTCTTGTGGCACAAAGAACAAAGGACACTCCACCTGTCCCTACCAGTGGTCTGAGGCAGGGATATAGATTTTAGTTCTCAAAAAGAGTAAGGGGGTTTTGAAGAGAGAGAAAACATTTTTACTCTTTTTCAGGCCATTTTCTCCGTTACATATTCCCCACTGTCAATTTTACCCTTTCTTATCTATGGGAGGAGGGGAAACGTAGTCATCAAGCTACTTCCTGCTGAATTAGGCCGATGTTTTAAATGGATGGTACAGCTTATCAGGTGAAAACGGGCATAAACAATAACTGTAACCATGAGGATTGACAAGGCGAAATGGACTGTCACCTTGCACACAATGTCCATACAGGGCTAGGTTAGAAAAGGAACATGGCCTCTGAGCACTGAACTATTAGTTGTACACTGTAGGTGATCCAAGAGACAGGCTTCTGCAAAGTCAGAAATCATGTATGGAAATACTTGCACCAAATGAGGGTTAGGATAACACACCCAGCAGCAAGACAGATCAACAGAAGAGGAATAACCTGGGAAATCCTCACTAAGGAATTGTCCCTCTATCCTATAGACAGAACAAATAACCAAAGGAAGATTAGCAAAAATATTATCATTTGCATTTTTTTTTCTTTTTCTCAAACAGTTACTTTAGATTGCCTAAAAGTTGGCTTCTCCGCTGGGAGCTACACCTCTTTACTTCGGTATGATGGACACAAGATTTCACTTCTGACAATTTCAATGAGGTTTGAGTTGTTAGAGACACTTCATAGGATCTCTTTCACTTTTCTGCTTCCAACTGGGGCAGGGACCGAAAGAGCCAAACTCATGTACAGTGGTTAGCACCTGACCTACTCATTTGACATATTGTTCTATTCTATTTTCTTTTACTCGTAGTTATATTACCAGACTTCCCTTGGGATATTAAGAAGGGTCTCTCACAAACTATTTTTTTAAGGGGCTTAACTTAAGTCTGCTTCTAAAGGACTATCCTTATCCAGACAAGGGCAGGTAGCAACACCCTATCTCACTTTAGATGGGTTTCCTATATCAATTCCAGGATATATGTAATTTCTATTCTAGATGTAAGGCTTTGCTTACTTGTTGAGTTGCCTCTGCTACAAAGGAGGGTCCATTATCACTCTTGTGAAATGTCCAGGGCTCTGTGGAGTGTGCCCCTGGGTCCCGTTGACAATGGGGTGCCTGCCCACGTCGTTGCTGTAGGAGGAGGAGCTGTTGAGCCATCTCTGTAGCTGTCTGTCCACAGTGTCCATCACTGGCATGCCATTCTCTATCTGCTCAGCCTCTTTCCCTAGATTGCTGATTCCGTTATCCTGTTGTTTGTTCCTGTTCTATGCTGGTGTACATGGGCAGGAATTCAGTGAAGGCCCTGTCTCAGGCCAGCAGCTCCTGGTAAGAGTCCATCTCAGAACCTCAGACATTCTCTCCATTTGGATATGACAAACCTCTCCCCAGCCTGAAAATGTATCTACCGATACAAGTCTAGGCATCCAAGTGAAACTGTCAATCATTGGAAAGGTGGACCCCCACATACTGGGCTCCCTGGTAGCAGGTTGCCTTTCTGTCCTTAGACCACCCGAAGCATGTGAACAGTTAGTTGTAAATGGGGTTCTCTCAAATGAGGCTGCACCAAATCCATGAAGACATCATGCTCCCAAATTCTGTATTTATGTAGGTGCCTCATAAATAGCCAAACCAAAGCTTTGGGTAGGAGACAAGTCTATGAGAATTCTGTCTCCATTTAGTTGTGTCATCCCAAGTGTCAGAGCCCCAGTCTTTAGTTTAAAGAGGATCTAAATCTAGCTGGGGTATTGAGGCCCTGAGAAACAGATCACCTCCAGTGGCCTCCTTAGCAGCTCTGCAAGTGGCCTGATTTCTTTTTGTCATGCTGGCCACCCATTTGGGCTCAGCCACGGCCTGTATTAGGGCCATTATGTTGGTGGCATACTTAATATCCTTACTTACTTTTGGTAGCTTTCTTCTTGCCAGTGCTGTAACAATGTACATGCTTGCTGAGACTCAAACTTCAAAGCACAATGGCAGTCTCCTGTATACTTCACCAGGCCCTGTATTCATCCAGCAGAGCTTGGCAGCATCCCCCAGAGGTGAGCTTCTGCTGCTTCTGAAACAACCCCTGGTGCTCCTATTGTTCACCCAGGTCCCTTTCCTGGGCCAGCTGTGACAAGTTTTTCAGCCACTACTCGTTTATAGCTGCCACACTGCCACCTGCTTCCCCCACTCCCTGGCTGCCCCCTACATGGCTTGCAGAGCACTAGGCATGGCTGGTGTCAGGGATCAGGGTGGCGGCTGGGGGAAGGGATCCCCTTGATGGCTTCTGTACATGTGGCTGGTATCAGTTGAATCCCCGCTGTCAATTTTTCCCAGGGCTCCTGTGGGGATATTTGGAGGCAGGAGGCTCCAGGCCCCCTCCTTCACCATCTGAGTCCTGAACTTAAAAAAACCTATTTGCTCTCCTGGAGGCTTCCCACTACCCAGAGTCCTTTGCAATTTTGGGCAATGTTCCTTTCAAGGTCCTTCGTCTTTACAGAAAGTCAGTCTAGGGTGGCTTTTTCGCCTTTTCCTTTTGACTGTCTCAAAGGACGCTGCTGGCTGTTCTTGCACATTCAAGCACTCTATCTGATATTGCCGTAAATTGCCCTGCTACAGCTAGGGGTTCCCTCTGGCCCAAACTGAATTTGCTGCTGGGAGAACCCCAAGTCATAATTTACTGGGTGTGGGACTGAACAGTTAGTTCAGGAAGCACCTACCCCGACCCCTCCCATGATGCCAAGATGGCGGCGGTGTCAGGCATTCTTTCCCCCTTTTTGTGCCCTGCTAGGTGGCAGGCTGCATGCAGCAGTCCTCCCTCCTGCTGGGTCCTCCCTGGACTCTGGCCCCACCCAGCATCTTGCCCTGGCTGGCTGTGGAGTTTTTGGTGGGGGCAGGCGGACCTCATTTATCAAGAATCATACAAACACAGATCATTTTGTATACCATAAACAATGAGTTTATCTCAAGCAGAGAGCTTAAGACTCAGCATTTTAAGTCCACAGTGGCAGGTCGACCATTTGAGCTCTGAATTTTTAAAGAACCAAACAGCTCAGAGTAAACCAGGGACCATGAATCACCACTTTTCTTCACACTCCATACAAGTGATATCACAGTAATCTTCAGACATAGCTACAAAAACTCACCAGACAAAACTCACAAACACAGACAAACAATATAGGAAATTCCCAACACAATCTTAAAATGCCAAGGCCTGTCAATCAAATGGGAATTTTCATTTAACAGCTTCTTCCCCTTATACTCCGGCACGTACATTGGATTACAATAATACCGTTCTCTTTACACATAGGTTTGTAGTTATGGTTTAACCATTCAGCCAAAGTTCTTCCCAAGGGACTTTGAGATGGAGCTTTCCTATGTTACAGCAAAAACTTTACAAACAAACACAGATAATACAGGGAATCCCCAACACAAAATGCCATGGATGACCAAATGGGAACCACATAAGGAGAATTGAATTCTTAATTGAGAATCAGCATCTCCTAATCCAAATGGGGACAGAGAACCAAATTCTCTCAGACAAAAGAACCAACACCTTCCAATCCCCCCTGGTTCCCTGGTAACCGCAAATGAGCTCAGTCCAAAGCAGGTTCCCTAGTTCCACTCAACCTCTTGACTTCCAACCCCAAATAAGCACCTCAAAACAAATCCAACAAGGAGGTCTGAAAACCAGCTCCATATGAATGGAAACATGGTCTCTGCATCCTGGGGGACTTTACTTACAAATGGCCGTGGCTGTTGCAATGCTTTCCAAATCTGTTTCCTTCTCTTCAACTCAGTTTAGGTTGTGGGGAGCCGTGTCTACTTTGGGGAGACAGAGACAGGAGTTCTCCAGAGCTAAAACAGGCTCCAGCAGCTGCTGCGGCTGTCCCTTGCTGTCTCACCTCAAAAAGAAGTTGCTCCTACCCGCAGAGACCCATGGCTTTGACCCAGGGCTGCTCCCTGCCTCTTCCAGCAGTTGTGGGGTGCCATCACTAGGGCATTGAGGGGCCCACCCAGGGATGTCAAATTCTGTTACTGAAAGTTCAGTACTTGTCCCTGAGGCCACATCAGAAGAAGAAAGACAAGTGGCTTGAAAAGAAGGAAAGAGGAGTTTATTAATTTGCTGGCAAATAAGGAGGTTGGCAGACTCCGATTTGAAAGTACCAACTCAACATCCTTGTTTTTTTACCTTTTTCCTTGTTGGATTGGGATGCCCATAGGCCAACAGGAAGGTCCTGAATCCTCAGTGCTTTGGGGAGGAAGGTCACAAATTGATAAAAGCTCATCAGGACAGGAAACAAACATTTCTGAGTTAGGAGGAAGTGCTGCAGTGGCTGGAATTGCTCATAGGCTTTCCCAGGGTAATGAAGATTCCCAAGCTATTTCAAATCAACGTGTTTTTTTGCTTCTATTCAGTGCTGCCAGGGCCCAAAAAGGTCACAGCTGCTGCAACAGGGGACTCTAGCACTCTTAACAGCAAATTAGAACCAGACTTTGAAAGTGGATAGAAATTAGATAAAAGGAAGAAAAAAAGAAGTTCATCCCAGGTAGAGTGAATGAAGAAGAGCATTTCCATGGAACTTTATAGTTTATAAGGTCCCTTTACAAGCGTAGTCTTTTGTATAACTCCAAATAACCCTGAAGGCATTATTTATTATAATTATTATCATTCCTGTTTTCAGACAGAACACCTGAGGTTCAGAGAGGTTAAAAAATTGTTTAAGTTCTCTCAACTACTAGGAGGCAGAGTTGAGCCCTAAATCCATATCCTCTGACCAGAGATGGTATCCAAAATATTTAACCATTAATATGGCACAAGCAAAATACAGAGACTGGTTAGCCACTCACCAAACCCATTTTCTCTTCTCCTTGGGTCAACAGGAAGACTACATCTCCCAGACTCTTTATTGTTACAAGTGATGTATGCCACTTTCAGGCCAGCCTCAAACTCTTTCATGCATGTCCCTTCCCGGGTTTTCTCATCTTCAATCTTGTCCCTATGATTCTGGAAGACATCTTCTGCAGTTGGCAAAACATAAGAGGGGAGGAACCTGGACCCCAGATCCCCACTTAGAGCAGATACACTCCTAAATCAGGAATATCCATTTTAGACTTTATCTGAGAAACAAGCTGCCTTTATCCTCGAGTCACTGTACATTTTTGTTACAGCAGCTAGCTTTACCCTAACTAATTCAGACCCCAATCTATTAGAACAGGGGTCAGCTGCAGCACAGCACCAGAGCAGAATCCTGGAGGCACCCTGCAGTGCCTGCACCGCCCTGGTACAGCACGTCCTCCAATCACATCAGTTGGTTCAATGTCATTTTGCTAAAATGTTGGTGATTTTTTTTTAAAAAAATTCCCATCAGGGTCACTGTCTGTGTGGAGTTGGCAGGGCTCCCCATGTCTGCATGGGTTTTATCTGGGAACTCCAGTTTCCTCCCCCATCCCAAAGATATGCAGGTTAGGTGAATTGGCGTGTGTACACAGTCCCAGTCTGAGTGAGCATGGGTGTGTCTGTGACTGCAGTGCCCTGCGTCCTGTCCAGGGCAGGGTCCCACCTGGTGCCCTGAGCTGCTGGGAGAGGCTCTGACCACCTCTAACCTGCAACTGATAAGCAGGTAAATCATTATCTTACTTGTTTTTATTAATCTTTCTTAAATGTGTGTACAGCTCACACTTACTTCAATGGTTAATATTAAATATTAGAAGTGTTTTGGTCTTTATTTAGAAGTTTGCTGATGTTTTTGTGAACAGAAATCAGCCATAGGAACCTAACTCTTGCTTATGTCAATTGGTCTCCGGTAAAATTCATTTTGTTACAGGTGGTTTTGCTTAAAGTTCCAGTTTCCAAAAACCTATGGAAGATATTAAGTGAGGGAATAACCTATGGAAGATATTAATATTAATATCTTAATATTAAGATATTAAGTGAGGACTTATGGTAATTACTGGGGAAAAGTAAATTCCCGGGCACTTCCAGAACCCTGTAGTCTGAGGGTAGTCCTTTGAGAATGAGCTTCAAGGGGCTGCAGGTGCTGGCTGTTAGGGTGTGGGGGAGAAGGACAAAAATGGTTAAAAAAAAAAAAAAAAGAGGATCCAAGCTGAGCACCAGCGTTGCCCACCAGTGAGGCCAGACTATGGAAGCCTCAACTGGCTGGAGAGGAATTGGAGCTTTAAGTGCAGAGGGAGCTATAGTAGGTCCCTGAGTTGGGGTGTTTTAGGATGGACATGAGGGAACCCTGTGTCTCATAATCTGTCACCCCAACCAGGACTGCTCCCTCGCTTACTCCCAGACACACATACATGGAGTGAGTTCTGTCTCTGACCTTAGTAACTTGTTTTCCTGTGACTTCTTATATCCACTCAGATCCCCTCATCTCTAAGTGGCATATTTAGTTCTAGGAAATGTCCTGCTCTTTCCTAAGCTTACCTGCCATCCCAGTCAGCTAAACACCACAGCATCAAGTCAGCACAGCATCAAACACCACAGCATCAAGTCAAGACAGCATCATCAGTTTTCAGTTTCCATGCTCCTGAGTTCTGGCTGCACGTGGAATGTACATGGAAAAACAGTATTTGCTGAGAGTGCACTATTTGCCGGACTGTGCAAAGCATTTAAAGGAGGTCATTAGTCACATTCAGGGAATGCTTGGCTGCCAAGTTTTATACCTTAGTTTATGTCCATCGGTAAAGTTGTATTGTTTTTAAATTTTACGTCTTCCACATTTTTTATTGGGCCTATTCATAGATGTTTAATCTTTCTGTGTATAGTAAATGGGATTCTTTTTCTGTGATGTTTTGAAATTGGTTATTGCTAGTATATTGGAATATGATTTTGTATGTTGATTTTGTACTTGGCTACCTTTCTAAACTCTCTCACTTTTAATAATTTTGAAGATATTCTCTTTGATTTTTCTAAGTGGACAATCATGTAGCTGATAATGATGATTTTTTAACAACTATATTGAAATGTATTATAATTCACACATCATAGGACTCACTCATTCACAGAATATAATTCAATGGTCTTTAGTTGATTCACAGAGTTGTGTGACCAGCCCTACACTCAATTATAAAACAATATAAAACAATGAATGGCAATTTGTAAATTCATATTTTTTCTTTTTTTTTTCTTTATTGAATTGCTTAGGATCTCCAGTAGACTGCTAAATAGGTAGTAATGGTGATAGTGAGCAGCCTTGTCTTGTTACTGATTTTTCTGGGAATGTCTAATTTTTTTTCACCACTGAATAGGATGTTTGCTAAAAGTTTTTAGTAGTTAGCTTTTATCAAGGTAAGAAAGTTTCCTTCTACCTCTAGCTTGCTACAGATTTTATGTGCTTATTCAGAAATAGGCATACATTTTATTAAATCCATTTATGAAAACATTTATTTTGATAGGAATATCTTTTCTCCCCCTCAATCTATTAATGTAGCAAATTATCTTAATAAAATAAATTCTCTGTTTAAAAGCATCTTTGCATTCTTTATGTGTAATTCTTTTAAAATTCCATTGGATTCAATTTGCTAACTTTTTTTTTTTTGCCTTTAAGTTTTTAGTGTGATTAGCCCATAGTTTTTACCTCCTCTTGCTCCTCTTCTTCCACTTCTCCTCCTCCCCATCTGCCGTGGTGAAGCATGATAATGCTTTTCTCAGGATGTTTTCAGGCAATGACCAAGTAAGACTGAGGAAGAAACAAAGGCCCGGCCATTTTCCCTCAACACAGGACTTCACTAATAGGCAATATTTGATCTGGTGATTCTCGTTGGGCTGGCAAATATTTGGTCAGATCTGCATCTTAGTCTGACAGCTTCTCTGGCCCAATCCCGGGCCCAGGGTTTCTGTTTCACAGATATGAACAAACTATTTGCATCTCTGGCTTCAAGTCAGCATCTGCCTCCCACATCACCCAACGGGCACATATACTACCCTTTGCAGTTTGATATCCAGTTTTGCAGATTTTCAATCATTTCCTACCCTCTGGAAGAATTTATGTATCATAGAAATTATTAGGTCTTGAAAATTAGACACAATTCACCAGTGAAACCATCTGAGCCTATCTGGGTTTTCTTTCTTTCATTCTTGGAAAGAACTTTGGCAATGGTTCTAATTTCTTCTGTGTTTATTGATCTATACAGGTTTTCTAGGTTTTCAATTTTTTAATTAACAATTTATTTTCAGTCATCTCTCAAAATATTTTAAAAATCTCCATAGCCATATTCTCCTTCTCATTTCAAATATTATCTTTTAAAATTTTATTCACATATCTTTGTGAGATTTAATTTGATATTTAAATAGTATTGGTAATTTCAAAGATCAAGTTTTTGTTTTATTAAGTTTATTTCTTTGTGTGAGGGTTCTAACTCATTAAATTCTGCCATTTTTAAAAATTTTTATCTAAACATTGTCAACTAATAAATTCTGCTAATTTGTACATTCCATCCTTCTACTTTCTTGGGGTTTATTTTGCTACATTTTCATTTTAGCTTCTTGATTTTACTGTTTTTACACTTAATCTTAGCCCTTCTTGTTTCAAATAACTTCCTAGGAGTCCAACTAGGCCCACATCCCACAAAGACTTAAAACATAGTTTCTTGTTGTGGCTTCTTACTAGTTTATAATTTCCTTTTCAACACAAAATTTACTTTATTTATTTATTTATTTTATTTTATTTTTGAGACAGAATCTCACTCTATCACCTCAGCTAGAGTGCAGTGGCGTCATGATAGCTCACCACAACCTCAAATTCCTGGGCTCAAGCGATCCTCCTGCCTCAGCCTCCTTGGTGGCTGGGACTACAGGTGCGTGCCACCATGTCTGGCTAATTTTTCTTTTCTTTTTTTTTTTCCTTTTTGTAGAGACGGGGTCTCGCTCTTGCTCAGTCTGGTCTCAAACTCCTGAGCTCAAGCAATCCTTCCACCTCACCCTCCCAAAGTGCTAGGATTATAGACACAAGCTACCACACCTGGACAAAAGTTACTTTGGAGGATGCTTTAAAATTTTCAGTGGAAAGATTTCTTTTTTTGCTACCTCTTAGGTTTTGTTTTGCTTTTTAATTTCTAATTTTATTGCATAATGGGCAAACAATAAAGTTTGTATGATTTCTGCTTTTTGAAATGTATTGGGATTCTCCTGTGGTCAAATACATGAATACTTTTGTAAAAGGACTGTGGGTGTTTGGAAAAATGACTATTCTCTATTTGTCGGGTACGATGTCTTATTGATAAATGTATTAAATGGATAGATTTCAGAGTTTCTACTGTGAGGTGCTCTGGGGCATATGATTAGTGTATCTTTTTGGTGGACTGTAACTTTTATCAATATGAACTCTCCCTGTCTGCCTTGACGCTTCTTATTTTAAATTGTTGCTTCTGATATTAATATTGCTACATCCACTTTTCATAGCAATTTACCAAATGTTGGCTGTTTATTATGTAATGCACAGCAATTTACCTGTTTTATAG
>CAUYRT010056492.1:0-15209 GCA_963574885.1 Lepilemur ruficaudatus
TCATGAGTGGATTGTTAAAATCTGGTATATGTTCACAATGGAATATTACTCAATTTTAAGAAATGACAGCGAGTTAGCAACTCTTGTATTATCCTGGATTAAGCTTGAGCCCATTATTTGAAGTGAGGTGACACAAGACCCGAAGAATGAACCCCACTTGTACTCGCCATCAAATTGGTATTGACTGATTAACACTATGGTGCTCAAAGGGTGGGAGCGAACACTAGGGAATTGGGGGTGGGGGGTAAACCCACCTCTGAGCAACGTGAGGGGGGCACTGTGGAGGGGTGGGATATGCTTGAAAAGTAGTTGGGGAGCAGAATTAGGGGTCTCAATAGGGGAAAGGAATTCCTCAAAAACTGATTCATGTGATTAACGGTCCACCTCGGTAAATCCACTGAAAATCATTTAATTGTACACTTAAAATGGAATGTTTGTTGTACATAGATACAGTTGGAGCACTATGTATGTACTCTTTGGACTACTTTGACAGAGTAGGTTTTTCAATGTAACAAGATAAGTCAACTTGGGTGGTAATATATTTTGAGAAATCAGCTCACTACAAATTGTGACTGTAAACATTGTACTGTAAATGTTTTGTAGTTTTCCCCCAATAAAATTTAAAAAAAAAAGATACCAATTATTTCCAAACTGAATTATAAATACAATGCAATTTCAATCAAAATCTAGAATTTTTGTAGAAACTGAAAAATGATGCTATTATTTATATAGACTAGAATCACCCACACAATTCTGGGAAAGAACTTAAAGGATTCATGTGATCTGATTTCAAGACTTACTATATAGGCACAACAGTCAAGATAGTATAGGATGGGTTAAAAAAAAATAAAAGGAAGAAAAAAGAAACAAAAAGATTAAAAGAACAGAACTGAAAGTACAGAAATAAAACAACACATTTATATACTTTTGATTTTTGACAAATTCTAAAAGCAAATAAATGGAAAAAGCATAATTTTTTCAACAAATTGTGCTGAAATCATTGGTCAACCATTTGCAAAAAACAAACCTCAACCGTAATTTATACCATATACAAAAATTAACTCAAAACTGATTATGGACCTAAATATGAAACTTCAAACTACACAACTTTTATAATAAAATACGGTAGTCTTGGATTAGGCAAAGATTTCTTAGATACAACAGAAAAACATGATTCATAAAGAAAAGAAATGATACATTGGAATTTATCAAAATTAAGAATTCTCTTCAAAAGATGCTTAAGAGAATAAAAAGACAAGTTACAGAGTGGGAGAAAACGTCTTACATATTTGATAAATTCTTGTATTCTACATTTTATATGACATTCTGAAAAGGCAGATGTCTAGGTATAAGTAACAGATTAGTGTTTGTCCTGGTCTAAGGGTCAAGGGAGGGATGATTACCATGGACAATGGGAGGATTTGGGGGCTATTGATGCTTTGGAGGCTGTTGATGCTTTATTTTAGTGGTGGCTACAAGACTATATGCATAAACTCTACTGGGTGTACTTTATATTTAAATTATGCCTTATTAAAAAAATAAGAGATGGTAAACCACTGGACAATAACATTAGCCTTTATTCAATGTATCTCTCCTTTGCTTTGAATTTTTCCTCTGGTGGGCTATCTTGCTTGGCAGGTGCAAGCTGAGTTCTGGGAATGCTTCAGGATTTTGCTATGATTCCTTAAGTTTGGTTTGGCCAAGGCATCTAAATGCAACTCAGTTATTGGCTCCTGTGTCACAAAGGGTCAGTGAGCCACCCTGGAGCTTTGCTTTGGGTTTCTACTAGAGAAACTATATGAGATTCTTTCTGGTTGTGATGCTTGAAAAGTCATGGGTCTTGTTTGTGGTCACTGTAGTTTTCACAGAGAGATGATATTATAGGCAGCATCACCTTTTAAAATGTTTCTCATGTTTTCCAGCAGATATTTTTACTCAGTTACCTAGCAGCTCATTATAGAGAGGAAGTGAAAGACAGTTTGCTATATAATTTACTACACTAATCAAAATAAAACATAAAATTCTTTAAACGCTCAACCATGTCAAAAGGGTAGAATGACCCAGAGAGTTATTCTTGCAAGTTGCTAGCCTTATAAAGAGTCATGGGGATAAGCAAGTCTAGGGGAAAGCATTTAAAAATCAAACAGTTCTAACTCTACCTCAGGGTGAAATAAATTTTATAGAAAAATCTATGAGTGACATAAATCTACACTTTCATAACTAGATGAATTGATGGATGACATTACAAAAGGAGAGCTGATAGAATATAATTCAAAATCACAGGTGGGTTTTGAGAATAGATCATGTGGCAGAGGGCATTGCCCATATGACCCTTCACCCAGGGTGGACTTCCATTTGGCCCTTCCAGATTCTCATGCTGTCTTCCAAGATTTGTTCCTCCACCTCTTCCTTCAATCTGAGGTTGTTTGTTGCAGTGAATCTAATGATACAGGTCATGAGACAAGGATTTCCTTTTCCTTTTGCAGTATCAGAAAGCATGTATGAACAACCCACGAATGCTTTCCACCAAGAAACTTTTCTGGAACGTCACATAATTAAGTTGCAATGAGAAATGTTTATTCATCAAGGCTCTTTCCC
Source organism: Lepilemur ruficaudatus (assembly GCA_963574885.1). NCBI lineage: Eukaryota > Metazoa > Chordata > Mammalia > Primates > Lepilemuridae > Lepilemur > Lepilemur ruficaudatus. The sequence goes on from CAUYRT010056492.1 coordinate 2,599, forward strand.
CTCATCCCATAATCCTATAATGTGAACATGATTGTAAGTTACTTTCAGGAACGATTCAGCCCTAGAAAAAACTGGCCACTGATCACTCAGATCATCAAAACATACAAACAAAAACCCAAAAATCCTTGAAAGATTTCTGTGTCTTCAAAATTAACTTAGAATCATCTCCAACTTTTTAGTTCAGGAAATTCTTATTAGCTAATTGATTATATTTTTGTTCAGGAGAAGTTTTCAGAATTATAACTCTCAGATAACGTTGATTTGACAATATTAAATTATCTACTTATAAATATGAATAACATTAAAATAACTTTAATGTGAGATATATTTAAGACAGTTTTGTTAGTAATTCTGCTTCATATTAAAAGAAACAATTGCAACCTTACTCCCTCAGGTATAAGGAATTAAGATGCCAAACAGGACCATTATTGTAGGGAGACCAATAGAAGGAATCCCTTTCTGGTTATAGATCTATTCATTTTAATTAGGAAAGAAAAAGTATGTGTTTGATATTTTTACCAGATAGGTTTGACTTACATTTTGATTTGCAAATGTACGAACAACAAATTCACTGGGAATTTTATTGAAGATTTGTCCTTTTTTTCAATTATAAATTAGTAATTTTTGAAAGTTGGAGTCCGTTTTAATGCTGATGGCATTTGTTTTAAAATACTGAATTGCAAATAATGTTTTTCTCAAAAGATAATTTCATATGTCATTCTGTTTTTCTGTTATCTCATTCTTTAGAAGATTTGTAATATTTGAAGGTCGCATTTTCAGGCCTTAGAGCCGATTATGGAATAAATTTGCATTTGGACTGGTGAACTATCACCTACGCAGGTGATTAAAAAAAACAACAACTTGATAAAAACATCTTCAAAAACCTAAAAAAGATAAAGGAGTGGAAAAGAAAATGTCAGATTGACATTTATGTTTTCATTTTGAATACTTTAATTATCCTTCACTTCTCATAAGCATGTCATTTTACACTCCCCATCATTATATCTCAACATAAAAGGTATGAATTTGTTCTTCCACAATATCTGTGAATTCATTTTTCTTCTCAAAGCAATTTGTTTGTAAATAGCTGCCTGACTTTTTAGAACTCCTGTATAAAAGACCTACTGTCATATTTTCTTCTTGCTATGAAAAGAAAAATGAAATATACCATTTCTAACAAAAAATCTGAATTTTTAATGCATTTAAGGATGTGAAGACTTTATAATGGAGAAAGCATGAACTGAATTTCCGACTTCTATTTATCTACAACGTAACTTGAAAAATTGTGTTTTTCCTATGGTGGTTTTTAAAATAACAGGAATATGAATTAAAATTGCTATTTTCAAATGGAGTAGCAGAGCACTTACGAATTGTTAATAAGATACTAATGGAACAAGATTTTTTAAATATTTTGATATGTTTTAGTATTTTGATAATTTGATAATATTTTGAATAATTAACCTATGTGAGGCAAAACCTGGCAGAAATAGACAAGTCCACTATTATAATTAGAGTTTTCAAAACTTCTCCATTAGTAATTGATAGAACCAGCACGATCAAATCAGTAAGGGCAACTATGATTTAAACAACACTATCAATTAACTTCATCTAATTGACATTTACAGAATATGTCATCAAATAACAGTAGAAAACAAGTCCTTCTCAAGCTCACATAGAACGTTCACCAAGAAAGATCACATTATGGGCCATGAAACACACCTAAAAAATTTATAAATAAAAAAATTTTATAAAGAATAGAAATTTAAGTATACTCTGAGACCTCAAGGGAATTAAATTGGAAATCTGTAACAGAGGGGTAGCTGGAAAATCCCCAAATATTTGAAAATTAAACAACACATTATCAAATAACCCCAATGCCAAAGAAGTTGCAGTGAGGCTGTCAGGAGGTGATTAGGTTATGAGAGTGGAGCCCTCATGAAAGGGTTTAGAGCCCTTATAAGAAGAGGCCAGGGAGCCAGCTTCTTTTTTTCCTGCTGTGTTTGGATATAACCAGGTATCAGCCATTGACAACCTGGAAGAGGGTCCTCACCAGAACTCAGCCATGTTGGCTTGGTCTTTTCTATTACTTAGCACAGAATTTCTCTGCCTTTTGCACATTTTGCTTCATAAATTTAACCACATTAACATATTCTCTGAGCATGCCACAGTCCATTCATAAATTTCTTTTATGCTTAACAAATCATGCAACAATATACACCTCTGAACCTTAATAGGTGAGAATTTAACATCCTGACCTTTGGGAAGCTTGGTCACTTCTACAACTTATGGGATAGATTGAATTGGATGGGGTTCTTAACTTCTATGAGACTTTAGCTGTGAAAGGAAAAAATGATTATCCCCTTTATTTGTTCTGTTAATGAGATATTGTAGGTAAAGACCCTAACACCTATGAGAGATTCTACAAATATGAATGGCTTTTGTTTTGCCTTCCATAAATGAAATGGTATTCCAAAGAAGAAAGAGAGAGCTTCAAACTGCCAGATAAAAACATGGTTCCTGGAGAAGGTAACACTCTAAAACTTAGAGCAGAAGTCTGAGTTAGACTTGTGAAAATGTAGGAAAAGAATTCCCAGGAGAGAAAATATTGTGAACAAGAACAACAACAAAAAAAATAGTGTTGAAAGTGAAAGCTATGTAAGGAGTATATAGTATTTCAGTTTGCAAGAAGCATAATATGCTTTAAATTAGCAGTAAAGAAAGTAATTAGAGGGCAGAGTTTTTAAAGTGTTAAAATTTTCACTAAGGAATTTGGATCTAAAGTTATTAAGAGCAAATAGCTGGTAAGGGTTTTTTTATGACATGATCAGAGTTGTGACTTATATAGAAAAGTCCAGCAACAGAATGTGTTCAGAGTGAAAAGAAACTGTAGGGAGAAACGAATTATAAGTCTTTTTGGAAGAGTCATGAAAGAAGGAAATTACAGGAAGCATAGATTTAGAAAGCTGTGGCAAAAATGGTAGAGCAGTGACTAGTTGAGATACTATGAAAGAAATCAGTAGAAATCTCACCAACCCATCAAGGAAACAAAACGGCACAATAAAGCAAACCTGAAAATGTCTCAGTGAATCACTGCTTTGTGGTCCTGCTCGGTATTATTTACTTTCCTTTTAGATGCTATGTTGAATAATATATGGTGAGTGATTTAATATTTTTCATGTTTTTATTTTTTACTTCAGAATATTAAGGGGATACAAATGTTTAGGTTACATATATTGCCTTTGCCCCACCCAAGTCAGAGCTACAAATGTGTCCATCCCCCAAACAGTGAGCACTGTACCCATTAGGTGTGAATATTCCCATTTCCTCCTCTTCCCCCCATTTGCCCGACACCTGATTAATGTTACTGCTAAATATGCATGAAAGTGTTGATCAGTTAATACCAATTTGATGGGCTGAGTACGGTGGCTCACGCCTGTAATTCTAGCACTCTGGGAGGCCGAGGAGAGAGGATCGTTTGAGCTCAGGAGTTCAAGACCAGCCTGAGCAAGAGCAAGATCCCGTCTCTGGACAACTTTTCTCAGATCCGATAAATTTTTGATGATTATTTTTAAATAGTTCCTCCTTCCAGGCTATCTATTCTTCATTTTTTGCCATCACTATTAATGAATATTGAAACTTCTGGTTCTGTTCTCCACATCTCTTCACATTTCCTTTATACTACTCCTCTCTTTGTTTTGGGGGGCAGAAATCTCTGGGAAATAAAATACTTGCTTGAATGATCAGCTCACTATTATTTACATTAGCAGTGTACAATTTTGCAATAATATCATCTATCAACATTTTTATTTTAATAGTTATTTTATTTCAACAATACTTTTGATTCTCAATAATGCTATTTTTATAAGCAAACGTTTGTGGTTCGTGGTATATTATTCTCCTTTATCTCTCTACATGGAATCATTATGCTTAGTTTAAGTTCTTGCCTACATTGTTCAAGTCTCACTGTCTTGAATATACTTTTTTCCATTTGCTGTACCCCTCTTACTGAATTGAGTCTCCTAAAATACTTATTTTCCATGGTGGAAGGTCCCATGCTTGATCTGAACCACAGCTTCTCACAATGACTGTGGCTCCCCTCCACTGCTCCTGGTCTGCGTTTCAGAGGTTTCTGATCTCTGAAATGTCCACCTCTTCTTGCGGATGGTGGTGGTTATTATTTTGTCATTTTTATTATTTCTATGGATTTGCTCCATGAAGAGACTACTGACTCTACCTTGGCTCTTCTAAAGGCTATTCATTAATTTATTGAGCACTCAATGTGGCTAAGGTGTCAGGAATAAAATGACTAGGTTTCTCCTCTGAGATATTTCTATGTGTGTGTGGGGGAAGTGGGAGACCATTTTCAGATGACTGCAGAAAAAGAAGTTATTCTTTTCACCAAAGTTACGTACTGCAGGTAAGCAAATGGATTTGGGCCAGATTACCTGGATTGAGATGCAGGTTATCCTCCATGATAGTACTGTGGTAGAAGCAGAGTGAATCTTCCACTTAAATTTTCTTACCTGAAAAAGCATATTAAACTTTACCTCATAGAATTTCAGCAAGAATTAAGTGAATCAATACTTTATGGTTTTTATAAATATCAAAGTCTATAAAATATTTTTTATTGCTAGCCTCAGGCACAAGACGGAACCTCTAGACTTTAGACTATCAGGATTAAGAAAAGAAAAGTCTTTTCCGGGATTTTCAAGGACAAAAGAATTTGGAATTTTTGGTTTATATTTGGACATCAACTCCTGCAGAATGTGTTTACACATTAAATGTATTTACTACTAATCCTTGCTCTGGTTTCAGTGCTGTGGCAATAATCTAACAGATTGTGCATGGCTTTCAGTTTTTTACATAAAGTATTTGCTGATGTAGACACATAGAATAATGATAAATGAATCTAAGATTGCTAGTATGTTAAATTCAGTACTTTCTGAACATGAAACCACTGATGTTAACACACAGGTGTAACGTTTATTAGTGCTTAACGTGTCATCCTAGTACATCACATCGTTGATTAGTACCAAAAGTACTGATGATTGAAACAAAACACTGGTGACAAAAAGTTGAAGCCATTTATGACAGGTTTAATTTTTGCCTTGTGAGCGCAATAAGAACAGTTATTGGAAGCCTTTGAAAGGAGGAAACTGAGAATCGGACATTTGTCTAGCAAGTTTTTTTTATTTCTTAATTTTAAAACTTTTACTTCCAAGACTATCTACTGAAACTTAACATATATATTTCTCTTGGCACAACAGTCCTAGGATGTTTCCACCTTCTTTAGGAAAGAGAGAGTGTCTTCAAAGCATTTTCTATCTCCTCACAGTAATTAGAACAATCACCAGTAATGGAGAATATTTAAAATACTCCTCTTTGTGACTTCAGTCTTCCCGTGATTTTATCCCAGCACTCTGGTTTAAGTTCATCATCTCTACCCAATCCTGCTCCCTTGGTGTGGTTTCTCTCTTATTAAATTTTACCAGGAATCAACCATTTGTTTAAGCCACTTACAGTATATGTATATCCTGTATGTAGGTGCCAACTTTTATTTATGTCTTCCACATTCTTGTCTAAAATTAATGGCCAAGTTTTTAAAGTTTTGTCTCATATATATCTTAAAGTTATCTAGAAATGATAAAATGCAAGATTGACATCTGATTTCTCATATGCAACATGGGAAGTTAGAAAATATTAAAATAACATCCCCAGATTTCTGACAAATTCAAGAAAATTATTGCCCACTGGCTTAGGCAGTTTGGTGCTATTATAAGAGAATACTTGAGATTGGATAGTTATAAACAGTAGGAGTTTATTTAGCTTATGGTTCTTGAGACCAGGATCAAAAAGCCCCATCTCCTAAGGGCCTTCTTGGTGCATCATCTTATGGTGGAAGGTAGAAGGGGAAGAGAGCACACAGGTGTGAGAAAAAGAAAGGGGTCCAAACTTATCCTTGTATCAGGAACCAACTCCCACAATAATTAGCTCATTCCTGTGATAATGGAATTAATTTCTTCATGAGAGCAGAGCTATAAAAACTGTTATAAATGCCCAGAGAATATACAAAATATACAATTATATGGGAAGATTTCAATTATCTAAATTTGATGCATCTGGAAGATACAAGAGACTAAATGTAAATGAATAGTACCATGAAAAGATATAAAAGGCAAAATTGGACTGAAAAAACAATTATTTGTGTAATTTACAGAAACACTGAAAATAAGGTGATGAAAAAGTGAAGATAAAGGAGTCAGCAAAAAAGACATCATGAAATGCACATGAAGTGGCATAGCAGCAGTCATATTAATACCAAAGTATAATTTAAATGAGATGTCATTATACAATGTTAGTATTCTGTGAAAAATATCACTGCAAAAAAATCTATAATATAAAATTTTATAACTTTTTAAAAAGAATTTACAAAACATACAAGTTTGCATACTGTCATAAAAAGCCCAGCGAATATGCAAAATATATAATTATATAGGAAGATTTCAGTTCTTTAAATCTGATACATCTAGGAGCTAAAATACAAAGAATGCTTACTACAGCGCAGACTCCATGAGGACAAAAATGTTTATTTTATTCATGGCTGGATTCCAATGCCTGCCACAGTCATATATAATAGACATCCTACAATTATCTGATAGATGAATTTTAAGTTTACAAACATTTTTAGGGAAGTAAATAATCGACAAATTTGTATATGTTTAAAACATTGCCTTTCAAATAAAAACAAATAGATTTTTCTAAGGCCACTGAACATTTACACATATTTTAGTAGCTACTTGAAAAATAAAAGAACAGATATTAAGTGATGGAAGTATTGTAGCACACATTTTATTATAATATAATATAGTACAATTAGGAATAAAGAAAACGTGATTGATAAAAGTCTATTATATTTAGAAATTAAGAAACACACCACTAAACAATTCTTGAAACAATTGGAAAACTAAGAGGGAAAATCGTGCACAGCATAGAAAGCAATAAGAATGAGAAAAATTTATATTAAAATCTCATGACTATAGACAATTCAGTATTCAGAGGAAGAAGATATATAATTTTAAATGCTTTCATTATGGATAAAAGAAAAAATTTAAAAGGCACCAAATAGTTAATTTTAAAAGTGCAAAGTATGAAAAATAAAATAGACTAAAAGATAAAAGTTAAAATTTAAAATTAATGAACTTAGTAACCTCCCAAATTAGAAAAGATAAATAAATCCAAAAGCTGATTCTATAAAAAGACTGCAAATGAACACCTCATAATTCTAATTAAGGAAAATGGAGAAAGCAAAAGAAAAACTTATAAAATCAGTGTGAAGGAAGGAGATGTAACGAAAGCCACAAGAAAGCATACAGAATTTTTGAGACACTAATACCTAGAATTTTATAGTAATAGATTTTAAAACCCTTACGAAATATAAGACTGTCCTAGGAAATACAGACTGTTAAAATTGATCCAAGATCAAGTGGAAATTTGAATAGTCCAATAACTGTTGAAGCGATTGGAATACTGGTTAAAGTTCAATAATCAGAAAGGACATGGATTAGATGAGGGCTACAGCTGCACTTTAACATTTAAAAAATGTCAATGCCATTTAAAGCATTTCTGGAATGGGAAGTGATGGGAAAGTGTCTAGTTTATTGTCTAGTAGCACAATAGCCCCAATAAAAGTAATATAAAAATGACAACTTCAGCGTAATTTCATTTAGGAACACAGAATCAAAAACTTTAAAATAAAACTAGCACTAGTTGCTAATTGCCTTGCCTAAGTTTGTTGCCATCTACTGGAAATTGTCAAGATAAATTATGTGAATGGTGCCCTACAAGGTGATGCCGTGCAGACCTGCACAATCTTATCGAGTAGGCCTGCCCCATTCACACCTTAGTCAAAAATCTATTCCAGAGGGGTTATGGATTTTACATATCAACATTAAACAATAAACTGTAACAAATGAATCAGGGAGGGAGATCTCATGTAAAATTTAGGGATATTGCAAAATTCTTAACCGAGACTAGAAACCTAAAAGCTTTAAAAAAATTCTACATTTAATAATTCTATATAACTCAAAGTCTTTTACAGTAAACCACATTATAAACAAATTCAATAGGATAAAATAGATTTGTGAAAAATCACTTGTAACCCAAATGAAATAAAAAGGTTTTATCTAGAATATGCAAAGAGTTATTAGAAATTGAAAATAAAAAATAATCAACCCAATGTAAAAACTGGCAACGAATATGTAAATATAACTTACAAAGGAATAAATCAAAAGCCAAAGCAATAAAAAAGTTTTAAAAAGTGTATCCAAATAGCAAAAAGATGAATAGCTCTAATTTGCATTTTACTAATTGGTAACAAATTAAATTATGATATTATATTGTTCTTTACTCATTAAATTAGTAACAATTAGGAAGAGCTATAATCTTTAAGCCTTTTTGCTGGGGAAAGGGTAGCTTCATATATTGCTGATGGAAATATAAAGCGTTACAGAAATAGTTCTTAAAATTAGAAATACATGGAGCCTTTAGCCCAGAAATTGGCCAAAAAAAGATGAACACTTGTTCTGATTTGCATTTTGCTAATTGATAAAAAAAATTATAGCATATCATTCTGTACTCTTAATTAGCAACAATTAGGAACACCTATAATCGTTATTTTGCTGGGGAAAAGGCAGTTTCACATACTGCTGATGGAAATGTAAATCATTACAGCCTTTTTTGGAAAGCAGTCTGGGAATATTTCTTAAAATTAAAAATACATAGAGTCTTTACCCCAGAAATTCCATTCCTAGGAATTCATCACAGAGAAGCAATAGCACCAATAAGTATAAATTATTTGCATGTTTGTTTATCTTATAATAGAAAAAGATAAGCTGGAAAAAATGAATATAAATTAATATAAACACAGATAATTAAAGCACAGCTACTCCATGAAATATTTTGCATTTATTATAAAGAATAAATTAGGGCTGTACAAATCAATGTGAAAAGATTTTCAAAATATGTTGCTAGGAGAAGATACAATGAAGAAAAGTGTATCAAATTATCCCATTTTACAACTTTTGATCAGAACCTCTTCTATATACACTAATTTGTATATCTGAATCAAAAGAAAAATATGGGAAGAAAAAAATGGGTCATGAACATGAAAATCCCCTTGTGTTAGAATGGGGAGGGGGCTGACATGGGAAGTCACAGGAGCAGAGGAAAGATAGTAAAGAAAAAGGAATAAATAAAAATGAAGTTTAATGTAGTAAATAATTAAAACACAGAGATCATATATTTCTTGACACAAGACATATGCTTTCAAAATATGTCCTGAAAAATTGCCTACCCTTTTCAAATTTTATAGTCACTTATATTCTTGTGGGATAAGTTTATATTTTCTTAGCATATATCAATTATTTGGCTAAATCAAACTAAATTCGTGGCTTACAACTTTTTGAATTAAAATTCGTGGATATTTATTCAAGTCTTAGCAGTGAATCTTTGCGTAGAACCTCATTTTAGAGTATTGTTGTAAGAAAAATGGCATATAACATGACCACCAAAGAAACTCTTTTAGTGTTCTCTCTACATACTGACATTCTTACTCAATGGACCTTGTAATTGGTCTAGAATTCAGGTGAAAAGCAACTGAATTATACATAAGTCTTCTTTGCATTGAGATGATAAAAGCAACTATTGCTATTTTATTTTGAAACTCTTTAATTCTAATTAAGATATTCAAATACTTTGAATAAAACTCAATATTTTTTTAAAAAAGCATTAACATTTAAGGCATCATCTGCTGAAAGCAATACACTAATAAGAATTATATTATTTCTCCAGAGAGGACTTTTTGTGTCACATCTGATCACATCAGCAAGTGAGTCAAGACTGTGATATTTTCCATTAATAGGATTTTCATAAATCAAATGCCTCTGGAAATGAAAAGAAGCTAGCATGTTATTGAGATATTACAAGATCTCAAATAGTTCCCTGGTAACAGTCAGCATAGTAAAAATGCCTCTTAATCGGTTCCCTAGAATGGATTAATTCTGCAAGTTTATTAATATCTCATACCTCAATAAGAAAGAGTTTGTTCTCTTGGTAACTCTTGGTAGGAATTCCTTGGCTGCCATTCAAGATTAGAGCCAAGCTGCGAAGACACCCTACTGAGTGAAATTGGCATCTACATCTGGACTTAGCTCATCAATAAATTACCAGAAGGAATATTTCCTTTCTGTCGCTTGGGAGTCGCATATGACATCGGCTTCTGCTTGCGGCTTGTTCATGATCAGGCCCAGACCTTTTGGGAGCAGGGAAGGCCAGGCACAATGACTCATTCAGCCCTAAGCACAAGGAAGGAAATGCTCAGATGGCCAAAATGCTATGTGGAGTTCCATTCAGAGCACCACACATTTCCCTGAAACTTGCTTAGGAAAACATTCTAATGCTGTTTTTAGTGTGTTCTATTTGTCATTTTGAAACACAACACATTAGCTGCTTTGAACTCCTGGGCACTAAAAATATTTAAGTTACATAAGCAGATTGATTGAAAGACTAAATGGAGCTTTTAGCTCAACACACTCAAAAGCATCTTCTTATTGCCCTAACGAATAGTGAAGCTCTTGTAAGCAACTGCGGAAAGACTTCCAGCCAGCCAGACCATGTTGGACACTGCAAAGGAGCAACAAAACCAAGATAAACAGCCATGCATATTTTCTACTACTGGAATGAAAAGCAATGTTTTGCAAAAATATATACTCTTTTCCTATTACTATTAAAATTCTTGCACGACTTTCATGTTCGATTGTTGGCTCACTGGAACTTGCAAAATGTTTGAGGGTAGAAGGAAAATAGAAGAGGGGGACATTGCTTTTGTGTCCTATTATGTCTTCTACACATTCAAAAAGCAGACACCATGTAAATATAAAAGCAAACTATTCAAATTTACTAGTCTTTTTTTGCCTTCATTTTTGTTTTCTTTCACATTTCTGGAGATTTTGTTCATACTCTTGAATATTTTAGTGCAGGTTCCTCTTTACCTTTGCTACTCCCTGGTGAGGCACCCACTGCCTATTTTTAGGGCTGTACAGTTACTTATGAATTTTGGATTTTTTTTGTGAATATTGTATGTGTGTGTGACATTCTATGCAGAATGATATTACATAAGAGTAAAGAGGGAATCTTTACAGGGGCTCCTGTTATAAACAAGTTTTATTGTCCATGTGAAAATAAATAATAAGGAAAAGCAGAGTAAATGGTATCCATAAATATCCATAATATAATTCTTTTCCAGCATGACTAAAAATAATTATATTATTTTATAACACCTCCAATACACACACACACATACACACTCCTACCTCCTTACCCCAATAAAAGAGATATCAGTAACTTGAATAACTCTTTTGCAGTTCCTACTGAATTATTTTTTTGTTTGTTTGTTTGTTTTTCTTTATTGAAGTGTAATTTACATATCATATCTTTACTCCATTTTAAGTGTACAAGTAAATGGTTATTAGTAAATTTACCAAGTTGTACAGCTATTCACATAAATCAGTTTTAGAGGATTTCCTACTCCCTGTTGAGACCCCTAATACCCATCCCCAAATACATTTCAAGCATGCCCCTCCCGTTCACAGTGCTCACCACATCTCTCGGATATTGGTCTACCCCCACCCACCAAATCCCTGGTGAACACCACCACCATTTGAACACCATAGTGTTAATCAGTCAGTACCAATTTGATGGCGAGTACAAGTGGGGCCCATTCTTCCAGTCTTGTGTCATTTCACTTTGAATAATGGGCTCAAGCTTAATCCAGGATAATATAAGTGGTGCTAGCTCACTATCATTTCTTAAAATAGAGTAATATTCCATTGTAAATATATACCAAATTTTAATAATCCACTCATGAATTGACGGGCACTTGGGTTGTTTCCACTACCTAGCAATAGTGAATTGTGCTGCCATAAACATTCGGGTGCAGATGTCTTTATAACAGAATGTCATATGCTCTTTTGGGTAGATGCCCAATAATGCTATTGCTGGATCGAATGGTAATTCTATTTTTAGCTCTTTGAGGAATCTCCAAATTCTTTTCCACAAAGGTTGCACCAATTTGCAGTCCCACCAACAGTGTAAGAGTGTTCCTGTCTCTTCACATCCTCGCCAGCATTTGTTATTTTGGAATTTTTTGGTGGAGGCCAATCTCACTGGGGTTAGGTGGAATCTCATTGTGGTTTTGATTTGCATTTCTCTAATGATTAGAGATGTTGAACTTTTTTTATATGTTTTCTGGCCATTATTTTGTCTTCTATGGAAAAGTTTCTGTTCATCTCCTTTGCCCATTTATAAATGGGGTTGTTTGATTTTTTTCTTGTTAATTCTTTTGAGTTCTAGGATTATTTTTTGAACAAAAAGGAGCGGGGCTTGGTGGTGATATTATAAGGCTCATAAAATGGAAAAAACAAGAGAAGCAATTTTTAAATTAAACTTTATTCTTTGATTTTTGGTTTGGCATTTTGGGTCAAGTGTGTCAAAAATTCAAAAGAAAGCTACAATGGAAATTTGTTTTAAAAATCACATTCATATCTAAGTAAATA
>CAUYRT010056493.1:0-28364 GCA_963574885.1 Lepilemur ruficaudatus
TAATGATATATCATCAAAACCATTTTTAATATTCTATCAGCTAATAGTTTGATTAAGTCCTCCTTTAGTTTTGTTGAAAACAAAGAATTAGAAACCATTGACTTGGCCAAGGATTTGAAACCCAGTCATTAGAGTAATTCACGTTCTCAATTTCTGGGAAGTATATCAAAAAGGCTATTTACCAAGACCTACCAAATGACTATTAATTACCTTCTCATTCCTTTTACCAAGGGGCACTTTAAAAACTGCTATTCACAAAAAGAGTTGGGAAAAATCCAAACGTAAATTTCGATTTACCTTTATTAGCATAACATTTTTGATGAAATGCTTTTGTCTGAGTGCAAGCTTTAAACATATTTTCATCTAAACCTTGGAAAATGTCCACCAAATATCCTAGATGGCAAAGCTAGTTCTCATTGCCAAACCAATTAGCCAAGTCAAGATTATTTATTTTGAAATATGACACACATTCAGAGAATTACACTAAGCAAACTTTTATAGGTTAATAAATAGTCAAAAAGCAAACACACAGTTTGCTTATCACTCTTTGCTGGTGTCCCAGAAACCACACCTCCCGTCCCTTCCTGCTCACAGCTCCCTCCCTGCCCCCAGAGGATGCCACCGTCCTGACTTTTATGGTAAGCCTGCTTTTCCTCTTTATAAATTTTACCGTGCATGTACTCATCCCTAAGCAACATGGTTAGTTTTGCTTAATTTCGAACATTTTTAAAATGGAAATCTTCCTACTGGTTTCCTTTTTTATCCCAACATTGTGTTTGAGAAATTTATACGTATATGTATCAGCAGTGTGTTCATTTAATTTTGGTATAGTTGTCCATTGTATGAAATTGCCACAATGTAGTATCTATTCTGTTATTAATGGACATTAGCGTGATTTCCAGTTTGGTACTATAATGAATCATGCTGCTACAAATTTACATCTTGTTCCATCTAGAAGTAGAAATGCTGAATTCTAGAGCACGCTTGTCTTCAATTATAGTATACAGTGCCAATGTTTTCCAGAGTGGTTGCACCAAAATTACACTCCCACCCCCAGCAGGCGAGTGCTTGTCGCTTCCCATCCTCACCCACACTTAGATTCATCAGCTCAAAGACTGTACATTTGCATATTCTTTGTCACTCCTACTCATTTGTCAGTCTTTGTACCTTTGCACTGCAGGTACATCCTGGAGCCCACGTGGTGATACTTCACTGTGGCTTCAATTTGCATTTCCCTGATAATGAATGGGACGGGGTCCCTCCTGTCCATTGCTTGTTAAGACTTTGGCCGTTTTCCTATTGGAATGTTTATTTCAGGCTGTTTTGTAGGGGTTCTTTTTATGTTTTGGACATTATCCCATTCACAGCTGTATGTGTGGCAAATGTCTTCTCCCACTCTGATTTGTCTTTCTAACCTTTAAATGGCTGTTTCTGATGAACGAGAAGTTCTTTACTTAGTAAGTTCTGAAAAACAATCTTTTCCTTATTGGTTAGTGCATTTTGTGTCCTGATAAGAAAATTTTCCCCTACACTGGAACTATAAACACAGTTTCTCATATTATCTTCTCTTCTAGAATATTATCATTTTCTTTTACATTCAGGTCTACAATACACATGGAAGTGATTTTTCTTTTTTCTTTTTTTTTTGAGACAGAGTCTCACTCTGTTGTCTGGGCTAGAGTGCCGTGGTGTCAGCCTAGCTCACAGCAGCCTCAAATTCCTGGGCTCAAGCTATCCAACTGCCTCAGCCTCCTGAATAACTGGGACTACAGGCATGCGCCACCATGTCCGGCTAATTTTTTCTATATATTTTTAGTTGTCCAACTAATTTCTTTCTATTTTTAGCAGAGACAGGGTCTCGCTCTTGCTCAGGTTGGTCTCTAACTCCTGAGCTCAAACGATCCACCTGCCTTGGCCTCCCAGAGTGCTAGGATTATAGGTGTGAGCCACCGCGCCCAGCCTTAATTACTGGTTTTTATAGGAAATCTTAATATTAAGCAGAACATGTTCTCCCAACTTTTTCTTCCTCTTGAATGGGTTGGCTGTTGTGTTAATCTGGGTCCTCCAAGAAGCAGACCCTGAGACGGCATTAAAAAAGAATAAATTTATTAAGGAAAACGCTTGTGTGAGAGAAAATAGGGAGGGAGCTTGCTAAGGCTGGGAGAACTTTCAGACTGCGATGCAAATCTGATTCCAAGCAAAGGGGAGAAGGGAAGATTGCGTAGATACCGTCTGGGGTACTGTGCAGTCAAGGGAAGCTTCCACAAGGTTATTGGGGATTCCTGGAGCCAGAAGGGTCCTGTGTCTCCCAAGGACAGGTCTGCCAGTGCACAAAAGGTGTGTCCTCAACACAACCTTAGTGAGGAATTGCAGAGATGGAAATCTGCGAGAATCACTCTTGTGCTGCCTCTGTCCATCTTTCGTAGTGGGCAGATCTACTTTTCCACACAAGTTTGGGAGCAGCTTCCTTATGCGGTTTTGATTAAAATTCGATCAATTCTACAGATCAGTTTGGGAAGCATTGATATCTTTAAAATATATGTCTCCCAATCCATAAAATTAGCACGTAGATTTCTTTATTTACATCTTCTTTTATATCTTTTAACAGTGTTTCATTGTTTTCTGCAAGGTCTTGCTGTTTGTTAGATTAATTCCCAGGTGTTTGATAATTTTTGCTATTTGCTGCTAGCATATACAAACACAACTGATTTTTGTTTCTTGACCTTTCATCACGCAACCTTGCTAGACTCATTATTAATTCTAACAATTTATTTGCACCTTATTTTGGATTTTCTCTGTGCACAATCAAACAATCTGTTACTAATTATTTTATTTCTTCTTTTTGAGCCCTATACCTTTTTTTTGGTTCTTGTCCCAATGTGCTGGCTACTTCCTGTACAATGTTGAATAGGAGCAGATATATTTGTCTTGCTCTAAATCTCAAAACACAAACTTACCACATTTTAGTAATAAGTAAGACTAGGCTGCGTACTTTCAGAGGCTCCCCAGACTCATTTTCCACAGTCCTCCACGTGCTCTGTGCTCCCAGGCCACTCGCAGGGACTGAGTCAGTGGGGTCCTTTGCCCGTTTGCTTTTGATGGGTTGTGGCCAATGGTGGCATCACATGATAAGGTGGGGAAAAGAATTCAGTTGGGGTGTCTATTCCCTGGACTGCTTCACGGCCATACTGCATAGGTTAGGTGTGTCCTTCCACCCACGGTCACAACTGTGTTGCACAGCCCTCTCCACGCAGCTGCTCTTTCGGCTTTACAGTAATTGCTGCCTGCCCGTGCCTCTTCAGGTTCTGCCGCCCATTGCCAGCCCTAGGGTACCACATTATCACTCGTTGATTTCTTAAAACTCTACCCCACCTTTGTAAACAGTTACTGTATTAAACTCTTCAACTTACAACAACTGAAGGCGCCACCCACTTTCTGTTGGGCTCCTAGAACAGTTGAAGTTTACTGCCATTGTTCTAGGAACCCAATATGAAAAAATGCTCAACATCATTAGTCATCAGGGAAATGCAAATTAAAACTACAATGAGATATCATCTCATCCAGTTAATATGGCTTTTATCAAAAAAGACAGGCAATAGTGAATGCTGGTGAGGATGTGGAGAAAGGGGAACCCTTGCACACTGTTTGTGGGAATGTAAATTAGTGTGATCACTGTGGAAAACAGTATAGTGGTTGCTCAAAAAACGAAAAATAGAACTACCACGTGACCCAGCAATCTCACTGCCCAGTATATATCTGAAGGAGGGGAATTCAACATTTTGAAAAGATGTCTGCACTCCCATGTTTATCACAGCACTATCCACATAGCCAAGATTTGTCATCAACCTAAGTGTCCATCAGTGGATGAATCGATATAGAAATTGTGGTACATATACACAATGGAATATTATATAGCCATAATTAATAGCTAACATTTACCAAGTTCCAAGCAGTGTTGTGAGAACTTTCTGATCAGTAACTCATTTCATCCTCACAACAACCCTATGAAAGAAGTTCTTGCACCTCCATTTTACAGACAGGGAAACTGAGGTTCAGAGAATTTTAGTAAACTCCTTAGCGAATCACAGCTGGGAAAGAGAGGAGCTTGGATTCAAACCAGAGCTTACATTCTTAGCAACTACTCCATACTGCCTCCTTTAGGTTAGTGATATTAAGTTTTTTTTTTTTAAATATACAATTCATCCATATAACAAAAAACACTGTACTCCCTAAATTTTTGAAATAAATACTTAAATATTTAATTTAAGATAAGCTAATTTAAGGATAATTCTTAAGCAAAAAATAAAAACTATGGCCAGGCGCAATGGCTATAATCCCAGCACTTTGGGAGGCCAAGGCAGGCGGATCACTTGAGGCCAAGAGTTGGAGATCAGCCTGGGCAACATAGTGAGACCTCATAGCTACAAAAAGATACAAAATTGGCCAGGCATGGTGGCATGTGCCTGTAGTCCCAGTTACTCCAGGGGCTGAGGTGGGAGGATCACTGGAGCCCAGGAGTGTGAGGTTGCAGTGAGCTATGATGACACTACTGCACTCGAGCCTAGGCAACAGAGCGAGACCTTGTCTCAAAAAATAAAATAAATAAATAAATAAAAAATTAGAGCTACTGTGTGGATGGGGCAAAAATTGAGACTGGTCTTCAGGAGACCTCAGCTTAGCCCAAGCTCCACAGTCCTGCCCCAGGGGTGGAGAGTCTTCAGCTCTGATCTGGTCTAACTGATGGCAGCAGGTCAGAGCAGAACTGGCTTGGCTGAAGGAAGAAAGCAGGGGCCTGCTCATCCTGGATATAGGCTGACTTATATCCTTTTATCTTTTGTATTTTTCACCATGTAATTTTATTACCAATTCGAACAATATGATGATATAGTATAATATATCACTTGAGCCCAGGGATTCCAGTCCAGCCTGGGCAACCTGGGGAGACTCTGTCTCTAAAAAAATGTTTTAAATAAAAAATATAAACCAGGGCTTTTCCCAGTAAGCCTAGCACAGCGGGTGAGCATGGTTGTGAGGATTGATGAGTTAATACGTGCCAAGCATTTAGAATGGGGCCTAGCGCTGCGTGAGTGCACTCGTGATGGTATTTGGCGCTCAGGGCTGCAGAGAAGAGGCGAGTCCTCAGTGAGCTCCTACCCATGGCAGCTCAACAGTGGATCTATCTGATGTGTTTCAGGACTTGCTGCACCTCAGGTGGCAGTGCAGACCCCAGAGCCTGCCTGGGAATGCGGAGACATTCTGCCCTGGTGCCTGGAGAAGCCACCGTGCACCACCAGCAGCAGGATTCCGCCTCCACGGGAGCCAAAACTTATGGGTTCCCAAACAAACACTCGTCAGACACCTGCCCTGCATCGAGGGCTGCAGCTGTTGGCTGGTGAGTCCGGGGAGTGTGTGTTTCCAGACACCGGCACCATCGTGCACAAGTGGGCTTTTAAAGCTAGAGTAGATGGATTCTTCCAAACCTCTTTCTTTTCTTTTCTTTTTTTTCTTTTTTGAGACAGAGTCTCACTTTGTTGCCCGGGCTAGAGTGAGTACCGTGGCGTCAGCCTAGCTCACAGGAACCTCAGACTCCTGGGCTCAAGGAATCCTTCTGCCTCAGCCTCCTGAGTAGCTGGGACTACAGGCATGCGCCACCGTGTCCGGCTCATTTTTTCTATATATGTCTTAAGTTGGCCAATTAATTTCTTTCTATTTATAGTAGAGACGGGGTCTCGCTCTTGCTCAGGCTGGTTTCGAACTCCTGACATTGAGTGATCCACCCGCCTCGGCCTCCCAGAGTGCTAGGATTACAGGCGTGAGCCACCACGCCCAGCATCTATTTTTTAAATTTTATTTCATCTATGTCTTTGGGGGTACATGTGACAATTTAAAACATTCATATAATTTATAAACATCAAATTGGTGTACTTGGGATAGCCCATCACCTTATATATATTTGTCTTTTCTTTATGTGACAAACATTTAAATTATTCTCTTCTAGCTATTTAGAAATGTACAATAGATTATTGTAAACTGTAGTCACCCAACTGATTTATTGAACATGACTTCTTTTTTTTTTTTGAGACAGAGTCTCACTCTGTTACCCCAGATAGAGTGCAGTGGCATCATCATAGCTCATTGCAACCTTAAAATCCTAGGTTCAAGCAATCCTCCTGCTTCAGCCTCCCAAGTATCTGGGACTACAGGTGCGTACCACTGTGCCTGGCTAATGTTTCTATTTTTAGTAGAGATGAGGTCCCACTCTTGCTCAGACTGGTCTCGAACTCCTGAGCTCAAGCGATCCTCCCTTCTCGGCCTCCCAGAGTGCTAGGATTACAGGCATGAGCCACTGAGTTCTTATTTCTTCTATACTTCTTAAGCAGTCAGCCTAAGACCAAGAGAACAGCATGAGGCAGGGACCTAGGCTGCTCAGGGGGGTCAGGTGCTTGGAGCTGGGGGACTGGGACAGGCTCCTCTGTTGGGCCCTTACCTTCTACAGAGGTCTTGCATTTGTAGGGCACTCATAGGCATGTTGGTGGTTCAAGGACAGGGGTTGTATACACAAATACGCACATGTCACTTACTGGCCATCTTACTCTGGACAAATCACTTGTCCCGTTGAGTTTCTGCTTCCTCATCTGCAGAACGCAGGTTGCAATTAGCACCTACCTTACAGGGTTGTTGCCAGGATCAAATTAGATAAGGTAGGACAGGTACCTGGCACATCACGGGTGATCAATCAGTGATGGCATTGATTAGAGTTATCTCTGCCAGGCTGGGCTGGCAGGGGTTCTAGAGTTTCCTTGTCAGACAAGGACATTGGGCTGCCAGGAGGTAAAGTGACTACCCAGGACACACAGGCCATATTTTCCAGCCCACTGTGGCCTCTGCCCTAGGTAATCTGTCTCGGGCCTGGTGTGATATCCACAGTGTGGCCTCTGAACTGGCCAGTGAAGTTCAAGACTCAGAGATCAGCCTGGGATCTCTGAAGGCTCAGATACACAACAATTTGGTTTATTTGATTAATGTCACTGTTCTGGATAAAAATGTGGCCAAAGTCTCAGCTGGGAGTAGGCAGGGATTAGTAAACTAAATGAAGAGGAGCTTTATTTGCACATTTGTGGTTAAAGTTAATCTTAGGGGTTTTACATGAGATGTTCCACTTGTTGTGTAGTGCCTCGGAAAATGCCTTTGAATTTCCATATGTGTGTTATTTAATAGATGTGCCCAGCCTCAGGAAAGGGTCTTTTGCAGAGTGAGGCTGACACAGATAGTTCAGCATGAGGCTCTGGAATCACACCACCTGGGTTCAAATCCTGGCCACACCG
Source organism: Lepilemur ruficaudatus (assembly GCA_963574885.1). Classification (NCBI taxonomy): domain Eukaryota; kingdom Metazoa; phylum Chordata; class Mammalia; order Primates; family Lepilemuridae; genus Lepilemur; species Lepilemur ruficaudatus. The sequence continues at coordinate 7,326 of CAUYRT010056493.1, forward strand.
CTTTCAACCTGGGTGGCCTTCTGGCATGCCTGTTTTCTCACATGCAAGATGGTGATGAGAATGGCATGAATTTCACAGGATATCTGTCAATGAAGACAAGGCTTAATAGAGTCTATGCTAATAAGGCACTTAGCATAAGGCTTGGCAGACCAGGAGCGCCATAATGATAGCTATTATCATAATTAAAACACAAAATCTCCCTTAAACTTACAAAGCTTTGTCGTTGACAGCCAAAGTATGAACAAATAGTTCTTTCCAGCCGTGGACTTGAATGCTCGCTCAGTCTGGAGCCCTGATGGCTGAGCTTGCACGTGCCTCTGACCTTCAGGAAGCCAGCCTCTGCATCTTGCACATCTCTGCGAGGTTCTATATAACGGTCCGCTCACCAGCACTGAACGCGCCATCCATCAACTGGGGGAAGGTGTTCCAGCAGGGATGGATGGCATATTGGCAGTGCCTGGGGCTGGGGCCAAGGGAAATGAAGCCAGCAGCACCCTGTTGCACAGACACCTGGCTGTGACTTCAGCAATGCCCTTCTCGATTAAAGGTGCTGCTTTCCAAGGAACTTTTCAGACATCCCAATAGTTGATGGGGTGCTGATAACTCGTGGTGACCTTTAATACAACTGATCCTGGGTAAGTCATTTAGCCCCTCTTTCACTCAATTCTTTTATCTCAGAAAACAGGAAGAAAAATACTTGCCCTTTTAGGGTTTTATAAGGATCAAATTAGCTCATCAGTGTAATACCCTGTAAAGACTCTCTCTCTCCCTGTTACTCTCTCTTTTACGAACACGCCTGTGGACACGCAGGTGCATATACAGCTTTGGTTTTTCCCCTCTCTCAACCTAACAGGCTGGCAGGAAGCCAGGAGGGCCCAGAGGTCCTTTTTCCTACCTCCCTGTGACCCTGTCCACTGCCCTCTTGGCTGCAGCCCCTAAAGGGAAGAGGCCAGAGTGGTGCCTGCGGGGCAGCGGGAGATGGCGCACAGAAGACAGTGGTGATCCCAGGGGTTCGTCTCCCAGTCAGCTCAGGATGCAGACCCTTCTCAAGCAAAAGATTTGTGACCTAAAGGAAATCCCTCTTGAGGGCAAACACCTTGGAGCTGAGTGCGGGATAGAGTTGAGGTGTTTGCTCGGGTTGCGTGGAGAGAGTGTTGACGAGCTCCGAGCTCTGGCCAGTTCCAGCTCAGCTCGATTCCCCGGGACTCTGCCCTGCTCTGGGCTTCGGAACTGGCCTCTGGTCTCGACTCCAGTTCTAGGTTTGTTGTTTACAATGTTCAATAAATACGCCAATGATAATCATGATGATAAGGGTTGGTGTGGATTGTTTTATTTAGTTTTCTTGATATCCCAGCAAGGCAAGTAGTATTACTATGCATTTTTTACAAGTTGGTAAACTGAGGTACAGAAAGGTTAACATGCACCATGTCAGATGCCTGGTGAATCAGAATTCAAATCCTGTAAGGCTGACTTTGAATTCTAAACATTTTACCCTTATTCCTTATTTGCTACCCACCTGCATAGAAGGGAGGAAGGAAGGAAGGGAAGAAGGAAGGAAGGAAGGAAGGAAGGAAGGAAGGAAGGAAGGAAGGAAGGAAGGAAGGAAGGAAATAAAGGAGGGAGGAAGGAAGACCCATGAAGGTGCTTTATAAAATTGAAAGTGTAAAAATGGACAAGTGTATCATCGCTAGACTGCAGTTGTCCCCTTTCAGAAAGCGAAGCGTGCCCTCTCTGAGCTGGGACCAGTATTTCTGGCCTGACTGAGACACCTGGGCTTCCCCCTTCCGTGTGCTCTGCCTACCCAGCCCTAAGGCTTCTCTCTCTGGGGTGTGAGGGGAGCAAGCTCACACCCCAGAATTGGGAGACTCAGAGACTTCCACCCTCAGCCATCTTATTGCTGTGTGTGATCCTGGGTGAGTCCCTTATCCACCGTGTACCCAAGAATCCGCCTTTGTATCTAATGAGAAATCACTGTAGCCCTGCCCAAGCCACAGGGTGAGGGTCTGTGTGTAATGGCACCAGATTCGGTTGCCAGATGCTCCATGACACAAGTGGCTACAGACTACCCTGTTGGACAACACAGATACAGAACACTTTCATCTCTCCAGAACGTTCTACTGGACAGCATTGCTCTAGAATTGAATATTTGTTTACATTTTTTGAGATAAAACTTACATACAGTGCAACATACAAATCGAGGGACAGAATCCTACCATCACCCCAGAAAGTTCCCTCGTGCCTCTCCCATATCCCCATATCTCTACCCCCATATCCAGAGGCAAATGCTGTTTTGATTATTCTTTTAACTGTAAATCTTTGATTGGCATTTCCAAGGATTCCCTGTAAGCTTACACCATGTTTCACAAGACAGTCTTGGGACGAACCACGTCTACCCTCTCTCCTCAATCCGCTGGGTGTTTCTACATCTAACAAGCAACGTGGTGAAGAATCTGTCTTTGGTGGTTTGGAGATGGCCTGCCTTTGGGGGGCCTACATTATTCAACCTTCCTCTGTTTAGATTTGACTTCTTGGGACTGGGCTGGACATATTTTTTGCTGTCTTAGGCTTTTCTTGCTGTTATAACAAAATAACTGAGATTGGGTAATTTATAAAGAATAGAAATGTATTTCTCACAGTTCTGGAGGCTGGGAAGTACAAGATCAAGGCGCCAGCAGATTCAGTATCTGAGGAGAGCTGCTCTCTGCTTCCAACAGTGCCTCTCACTCTGTCTTCACATGGCAAGAAGACAAAAGGGCTGAGCAGCTCCCTTGAAACTTTACTGTTTGCTCTTATTTATTTATTTATTTTTTAGTCAGGGTCTCCTTCTGTTGCCCGGGCTGGAGTGCAGTGGTGTGACCATAGCTCACTGTAGCCTTAAACTCCTGGGCTCAAGCGATCCTCTTGCCTCAGCCTCCCAAAGTGCTGGGACATAGGCATGAGCCAGTACACCAGCTTGAACCTTTTCTATAAGGTTATTAATCTTATTTGTGTGGGCAAAGCCCTGGTGACCTAATCAACTTCCCCAAGGGCCCATATTCTAATACCATCACCTTGGTGATTGGGTTTCAACATATGAATTTTAGAGGAGCACGTACATTCAAGCCATAGTGCTCGCTATGTCCCTTTCCAGGAGTGTTTGATTGGCATTCCCAATGTAGACTTTCTGCTATTTTTTGCAGGATTGCCAGGTGGGCAAGGAGAGCAAGGCTGATTGTCCTCCAAGACAGAGTTGGCCCTGAGGACATAGCCTAAGGCCGTATCCACCCAGGCTGGCTCGTTACTGGTGGCCCTGACCCTGTAGTAGGGATTACAGGAGATCTGAATCACATTTGGGCTGCAAAGTGGAGCTATGAGCTACCTTTGGCTTAAAATTCTGGAAAGGGTCAAGGAGCAACATTTTACCTTTTTGCTTCAAACCAGTTGAAAAAAGGACTCCAGAGGATAAAAAGAAATCCAACTTTTTGCAGGTTGTTAGCAACAAGGCTCAAAAATTCCCAGGTGCTCGCAGCCTGCCCCAGGCCAGCCTTTTCCAGTTCTGTCATCCCCAGGAGTGACCAGAGCAGGCATCTGTGTGCTGAGAGCCAGCCAGGAGGAAAGGAACTGTGATTTCAGGGACTCCTGAGCTGCCAGGGGAATGGCCTTAACTGACCTTGGGGCCCCACTGGGAGCAGAAGAGGGAGGAGGTTGCAGGGATAAATGTCACAGCTCAGTGCTGGAGCCTTCCCTGCCATCAAAGGGATGGGGGGGCTCCAACACCCAGCAGGAGAGGACTTGTCTTCAAAGCCTGGAAACTTCACTTCTCCCTGTCTGTGTGTCCTGCTCACTTCCATGTGTACTGTTGGCAGTTAAACCAGGATGAAAGCAAAGGGCCTTGTGACCTGGGTCCCAGGAAGGGGGAGGAGGGCAGCTGAGGACACCGCAGCCTGGGAGGATGGGACTCAGGAAGGACGCAGCTGGGAGCTGCCCAAGGAGTTGCTGGAGGCGGCAGGATCCCTGGAGCTGATGGGAAGGGAGGAATCCTGGGATGGGAGGGGTCTAGGGTCGCCCCTGGCAGCAAGAACACAGGCATCCCTGAAAATGCATGCTGGTAAGGCCAGGAAGTGACAGGCAAGTAATCTCCTCACTGAACAGATGTGGAATCAGTGACCTCTTTTGCTCACTGGGCAGGGCCCCATCAGCACGTGTGTGCGTGCGTGCATGCGTGTGTATGTGTGTGTGTGAGGGTGGTGTGTTCGTGGCAGTGAGAAGTTTGGGGGCTGACCCAGGGGCTTCAAGGTGCCACTGTATCAGAGACTTACACAGAAAATTAGGAAGTCCTTGCCCTCTTCTGGGCCCCAGAACTCAGAGCACTCGGGCAGTTTACTCCCTGCAAGGTGCCTCTGTGCATGGGGCAGCCTGGCTGGGCCCTGTCTCCTCCCTCTGCCCCAACCCACAGAACCAGAGTAAGAGAAAGCTCTTTGCCTCCAACTGGAAACTTAGGGTTATCAAACGACTCAGCAAACTCGAGTCTGAAACGTTTGTTGAGCACGGATGTTCCACAGATGCTGCCAATCAGTACACGTGGAAGTGAGACGACCCACATATGGGGAGAAGTGACAGTTTCCAGGCTTTGCAGACAGGCACCCTCCTGCTAGGCATTGGAGCCACCCCCTATTCCTTTGATGGCTCAGGAAGACTCAGCCCTTGATATGCCAGACAAGAAGGGCCAAATCCCAGCAATTCACCAAGGGGTAGGGAGGGGGCCAGTGGAGGAGTGACGTAAGAGGGGACTGACGTTGTCGGGAAGCGTCACGCAAACACTTTCTCATAATTAAACAGGTCCCAGATGTGTTTACTTTCTCATTTTGTATAGTTGGAGCTGTCTGATCATAGATTGGTAGAAACTCACTAGAAAGGCAGTGAGCTCTCCCTCACTGGCAATATCCGAGCTGAGACTGGATAAACCGTTGTCAGGGATTACATGTGTGTGCGCACGTGTGCGCATGTGTGTGTGTGTGTGTGATTCTAAAGAGAAATGGGATGGCAATTTGCACAACTATCATAGTTTGGACTAGATTAGTGTTTCTCATTCATCTTTCAGATTTTTGATACATCTGTGACTTGTTTAATTATTTATATACTATTTTTCTAAAAAATGGAATTCACTCTTTTGGAAACAAAAATAAATACATGATTAAGGAAAACTTGAAATCAGTACCCTAAAGGAAAGAAAGAATAATCATGTGTCATAAACAGAGGCTAACCTTTCCCGCCACCACCCCCACCACCCCCCCCAGCCACAGCAAACTAAAGCAGTGTTAGCCAGTCCTAGCTAGATACTGCTGACTGCCTTGTTGTGCAGGACTAAACGGAGACGGCAAGTGTTAGATGCAAAAGAGAGAAAGAGAGGTCCCCTCCGAACAAGGCTGTCTCTTTAAGACAACCAGAACGCCCCGGATCACTGCTGCACCACTTGTCCCTTGATCGGTTCCTTCGCTGGCTGCCTCATGTGGCCTGGGTGAAGGTTCCCCCCAGCCTCACCCCAACTGCTGTTGCCGCATCTGTAAAACAAGGCTTTTGGTGGGAGAACAATTACTGGGATTCTTGGCAGCTCTAACATTCCCTCCACTCAATCCATTGACTCTTAGAGGATTTTTTAACACCTGGCCCAGCTGGCAAAGCACACTTCACCTTGAACTTCTGTCTCCGCACTGTCCTCAGAGCCCTTCTGTTCCCCTAATCTTCCTGCTTCTGAGTCTGGCCTCACTGAGAGCTTCACATAGGCTAAATGTCGGTTTGAAAAATAGGATTCCGTTAAAAGATTATTGTCTGCCTCCCTACCCGGGCTTTTGAGATGGAGTCTGTCCTTATTTGATTTAGTTCAGGGGCACTTTCAAAAGAAGGGGTGGGGGGTGGGGGAAGCCAATTTATCACTGAGAGCGAGAGAGTCAGAGAAGCAGGTTTCATTTGGGGCTTTGTTTATATCTTGGCAAAGTGCTTTGAAATGTTATCACCAGCAGGCGGTCAGCATGATGCCGGCCCATACTGAGCACAGCACCTATGCCAGAATACAGCAACAGCTGGCCCCAAGCAAGTTCACGGTGCGAAAATTAGGCCAGAGGAACAAAAGGTAAATTAGTAGGTAATTATGCTCTTTACACAGGAAGAATTTCTATAAGGAAACCTTTAACCAGGCAATCCCTGGTGAGTTTTAAATAAAATTCTATTTTTTTCCAGGGTGAGGTAAGGACTTAATAAGAGGACTATGTTTCAACAAGTTGTTTCAGGGGCGGATTTCCTCCTGGAAACCGCTAATCTCCATTTTGTCTCTATGGATTGACCATTCTGGGCATTTCACAGAAATGGAATCACATGTGTCCTTTTGTGTCCGGCGTCACTCATTTAGCATAGTATTTTCAAGGTCCATCCATGTATCAAAGCTTCATTCTTTCTTGTGGCTGAATAATAATTTTCCTTTGTGTGGATACGATGCAGGGGGTGCTCCAGTGAAGGGAGGAAAGCCCCCTGAACCTGCCAAGTGGGTTCTTGGCTTTGTGCTGGAAAGAATTCATGAATGAGCCAACTAGCAACAGACAGTTTATCGAGGGAGAGACAGACAACAGAATCCACTCCACTGACAGAGTAGGGGTCCTTTCCTGAGCAGGAGAGGGACCCCTTATGGGGCAATGGTAATGTTTTAAAATGTTGCCAGCACTTCTCTTTGTCTGTCTTTTTGTTCTAGTCACCCTAGAGGCTGTGAAGTGGTAACTCCTTACGGTTTTGATTTGCATTTCCCTGATGCACACCTGGAATTTAAACTCAAGTCTCGCTTCCCGAGTCTGCTTTGTCTGCAATACCAGAGGACAAAGACGAGGAGCAACAATTTGGGGAAAGGAAATCTTCCACCATGCCTTGAGAAATTTGTTCAGATTCCCTAAAAAGACAACATTGGATGCAATGAGAGGATGGGACAATCTGTTTTAGATGATACAAAAGCTCAGACCAAAATACACTTTAAAAGGTGAGGGCACCATTTGATCGAGCAACTCCACTACTGGGTATCTACCCAAAGGAAAAGAAATCATTGTACAAAAAGGTACCTGCACTCGTATGCTTATCACAGCACTATTCACAATAGCAAAGATTTGAAACGAACCTAAGTGTCCATCAACAGATGATGGGATAAAGAAAATGTAGTATGTGTGTGTATATGTCGTCAACATATACACACACACATAGACTATATATATATATATATATATAATGGAGTGCTATTTAGCCATACAAGGAATGAAATCATGTCTTTCGCAGCAACATGGATGGAACTGGAGGCCATTATCTGAAGTGAAACAACTCAGACACCGGAAGGCAAATACCGCATGTTCTCACTTGTATCTGGGAGCTAGATGATGTGCGCATGTTCACATAGAGAGGGAAACGACAGACAGTGGAGATTCAGGAGTGGGGGCTGGATAATGAGAAATTATTTAATGGATACAATGCACATTAATCTGGTGATGGATACACTAAAAGTCCTGACTTCACCGCTATGCAATCCATCCATGTAACAAAATTACACTTGTACCCCGTAAGTTTGTACAAATAAAAAAAAAGATGAGGGTGGAGAAGCTGCAATGGAAATGTGGAACCAGTTAATTTAATACATAATAGTAAAAAACAAAACAAAATGCATAATAGCAGCCAACAGATGATAGACATTCATGCTGCCAACAGAGTACATGTGCACCGTGATTCTCAAGAGCACATGTCCCCTGCTCCCCCTCCAGCCCTTGCTGGGAAGGATCTCTGTTGTAGAGTGCCACCACCCCCACTGGAGTTGGGTCTGGTCCCTTGGGGATGTGGGGGCAAAATCAGTGCTGAGAACCACTGCTCTCATGGCTGATACTTCCCACAGTAATGAATTGCATCATTTTAAAAGGGAATTACCAATTGATTTACGTCTTTTTCAAAGGGCAAGTACTGTAGTTTTTACCCACTGAATCCTTAGTGCCTGGCATATAATAGGCTTTTGATAAACGTCTGTTGAATTCACTCATTCATTCATCCACCTATCCAGTTAGCAAATATTTATTGAGCATCTACTTTGTACCAGACACAAAAGATACAGCTTCTAGGCTTCAAGGATACAGCAATTGACAAAACAGCTTAAAATTCCCTGCCCACGTAAGGCTTACAGTCTAGTGGATGAATGCACAAAGTTTAAAAGTTTGTCTTTGAGACAATGAATATAAAGAGAATTTGTAAGTTTTACATGCTACATAAAATAAGGGATGATATTCACAAAGAAATAGTGGTAATAATAGCAACACCACTTATGTGGTGGCATTGACTATGTGCCAGTCACTGTTCTAATATGATATAATATAATATAATATCAATTTTAATCCTCACCACAACCCTATTAGGTGGGAGTTATTATTATCCTTTCCTTTTTATAGATAAGAAAACAGAGGCACAGAGAGGTTAAGAAATGTGTCCAGAATCACACAGCTAGTAAGTAGGTAGAGAAGCCAGAATCTGAACTCAGGCATGTGGCCGCAGTGCTTATGTGCTCAACCACCATGCTGTGGGCCCTCTCCATGGACAGGAAGCAGAGATGAACTTGGCATGAGTTGGCCTTTTGTGCTCTGAGGTCTGATTGTCACCATTTTTATTCATTGGGTCCACCGTGCTTAGTGTTTGCCTGGGATATCTGGGTTGGCCACAAGCCAGCCAGGCCATCAGAGTGGATGCAAGAAAATCTTTAGGGGCCTTCACTGTCATCTGTCTGTCCCCAAAGGGCTGTCCTTAGCCTGCGTGGCCCAAGACCTCTTGCCCTTGAAGCTGACCCTCCCAGAGTACACTCCTTCTAGCCCTCTTGTGGCCCTTCCCCTAGGTGACTTTGTGGGAATTTCACCCACTCCTGGTAGCTGCTGAGTGACCTCAGGCTGTGCTAAGGGCTTGAGAGTCAGGAACCTGGCCCCCCAAGCTCACTGCTTCCCATGTGTCTTAATTTGGGATCTTTAAGATAGAGAGCACCTCTTGATGATTAGGAGAGACACAAGATGGAAATAAAGATTTTGTTACTTACAGGTCCTGGGGGGTTCATGACACTCCCAAGGCGCCACACACACACACACACACACACATCAGGGAGCACATAGAGAGAGAAAGGGGGTGCCCATGGGCCAATGCCTTTATTGAGGTCCAGGGCATTATCCAAACAGGTTTCCCATGGAGGGGGGGTTCAATTGGTGGGTTTAAAAGCAAGTAAGCACGAGTCCCAGGAGGTCAGTCTGTGACCAAGCCATAGTCACTGTGGTATATCTGCACAGTCCAAGTGGGGTGTGGGGAAGTGGTCACCAGCGACAGTTGTACAAGGCATTAAGGAAGTGGGAGAACGTACAGAACTGGAAATTGTATTGGGAGACTAAGCCCTGCTTCTGGTGGGAAAAAGGTAAATATATATTTAAGGCGGTTGCCCAGGCAACATACAATGATAAGAATTCAGTACACTGTGCCTGGCCCAGGCAGCCTCCCAGAAGCTGTTGGAGGCGGAGGCAGTGAGTAACTGGGGTTTGGTCACACTTTCTCCCTGACCCTGGCAAGCTGTGAATGTCCTTTGGTTTCTTCATGGAAGGCGGGGTGGTCCATCGAGGGCTGTCTTAGCACCCGTGGTTCAGAAGCTGGAAGTGTCTCTGAGCAGGAGCCGGCACTCAGGACTCAGGAGCTGTGGAAACATGCCAAGGACCCTCGGAACCCCAGTACCTATGCCACTGGAGCTTTCTGCTACTCTGAAAGCTGGGAAGACCTGGTGTGTCTTCATTGGCCATGCTTCATCTGCCACCTGAGCCAGGCCAGTGCATACAGCAGGCCCTCCTGTATAGTCCAACCTTCTCGTTGTACGGGCAGGAGAAACTGAGGCCCAGCAAGGGGAAGTGACAAGGCAAAGCTAATGTTTGTAGGTACCAGATAGGAAAACCAGAGAACCAGGCCAGGCCTCTGATGTGCATTTGAGAAGCTGCGTTCTTTCTGTAGCACCAGGTGACTGAGGGCAGCAGGATGCCTCTCCTACAGAAAGTCTCTGCCCCCACTCTGATGTCCAGGAACATCTGCTAATTAGCAGCCTAAACTGGATAGCCAGGAGGCCTGGAGGAGAAGTTAACCTTTGCAGTTCACAATGCTCTCATGGGAGGAGGGGAGGATGAGAAGTAGAAAAAAGGGAATAATGACAATAATAGTAATGGTTATGATTTATTGAAGACCTACTACTGGCCAGGCACTGCAAGTTAGGCTCTTCCTATGTATTATGCTTGAGCCTTTAACATTCCTAAGATATATTATTGCCCATGGTCAGAAGGTTCTGGTTGCTGCTTTACACAAAACAAATGATGGAAACTTTCTAAATAGAATGAAAAAAAATATGGTGGATCCAGGAACCCCAGGCAAGACCTCAGTGGTCTAGAGCTCAGCCTGGCAAAGGAGGCAAAGCTCTTGCCACCTGAATTGTGCGTTGTCTGTGGTCCTGGGGCACCCCAGCAGCCACAGCACACGCTGGGTGCCCTGGACAGCCTCCCATGAAAGGGAGCAGCCACACTGCAGGCAACTGGCAGGTCCCTTTCATATTCTAAAGTAAGCAGATAAGCAGTAGGTACCTCCCAGCAGGTAGAGGGGACAAACCCACGTGATGAAAGGGGCAGAGTCCTCAGCAGGGCACACAGCAGACACTCGGCAGGTGTTAGCCGCCTTCCCCTCCCACTCCCCCAACCAGCCTCTGCTTCCAAGAAAGAAGATGGCCTTGAATCTTCTTCCACCAAAGAATCAGCAATTTAATTGCTTATTCTTAGTCTTAGAAATCACAGTCCAAAGGCAGAAAGAAGTGCATTTCAAAGGTAATTAAGGAATATAATAAAAGCCACTGAATTGTACACTTAAGAAAAATTGAAATGTCCTGACATATTTTAGCTAATGTGTGAAAGAGGCTTGCTAGAGATATTCCCAAGTTTGGTAGCAATTCTGAAGATGCGTGTGACATTACCAATAAGAAATTGTGATGCCGAAAGGAACTTCTCTAAATTATGAATGATAAAAAACAGAATTGGATCCAAAAAAAAAAAAGCTAACTAGAGGACATGTTTAGGGACAAAGGGGCTTCCTGAAGGGAGATCTTCAAGCCTCCAGAATGAAAGGGCTTCACCTTCTTCAAAGTGATGGGAGCTTTCTGAACCAGCCGCCTTTTCTAGAAAAGGGATGAGGGAGAGTTTTGGGAAGATGTTCTGTCCAGCCAGGAGGGACACAGAGGCAGGTTTAGTGGCTGCATCTTCTCTCAGGGCAGGAAGGGCTGCCCTCTGCCTCTCTCTGTAGCAGGCAAGGGCTGGCCTCTTGTGCAGGAGAGTGAGGTACAGGGAGATGCCTGAGCAGTGCTGGACAGAAAACCCTGACCCAGCCCTGTGAGCCTCACAGGCTCAGTTACACCCTCTGCTGCACACCGTCTGGCTGTGGGCTCCCTCCCTGAAGGCTGGGGACGGGCAGAAAGGGGCAGGGAGGCTGCAATTTGGGAGCTCTAGCTGAGGAAGGGCACTGGTGACCTCTGGCACCACGGTAAGAGTGTGCGGTCTGCTTCTATGGGAGTGTCTTGTCTCATCACCACCTTGGCCAGGAGGAGGAGGAGGGGGAAGAGGAGGAGGGGGAGGAGGAGGAGGAGTGGGAAGCGGGGAGGAGGATGAGGAATCTGGGAAGAGGAAGAAAAGGAGGAGGAGGGGAGAGGATAATGGGGAAGAGGAGGGGGAGGAGGCAGGGGGAGGAGGGGGAGGAGGCGTAGGAGGAGGGAGGGGGAGGAGGGGGAGGAGGGAGGGGAAAGAGAAGGAGAGGAGAGAGGAGTGGGGGAGGAGGGCGAGTAAGAAGAGGAGGAAAAAGAGGAGAACAGCAATAATTTCCTTTACTGAATGTCCACTAGATGGGGTGCGAAGAAACCGCGGAATGTCTGAGATTAACACTTTTATCATCTGGCAGGATGAGGACTCAGAAGGTTACATTTGATTTTGGAAAAGTACCGTGATGTTTCTTGTGCCTGAGTTGTCGGGGTAAAATATAAATCTGCCACAGATACATCCACTAGACTATTTAAATGTAATATAATGGTACTGTATCTAAACCCTTTAAAAAATTTAATGATACAGTCGAAGCCCTTTTATCTGATGCTGTCACTGCTGGTTAATTTTAAAGAGCAGGTTAAGAGAATAGTTATAAAAATTATATATACATACTTTAAACATTTTGTTCTAATTTAAAATATATAAGCATATTAATCTGATTTTTTTACTTTTTATTATGGAAACATTTAAATGTATACAAAAATAGGCAGAGTAGTATATAGCAAACCCTCATGGGCCCAACATTCAGCTTCAAATATTATCGAATCATGGCCAAGCTTGTTTCATCTGTATTTGCCCTCCCACCTGCTGTTACTTGGAAGTAAATCCCAGATGTAATTTTACTTAATTCCTGATATTTCAGTCTGCATCTCTAAAAGGTAAGGATTCTTTCAAACAAACAAATACAATGATGACATTATTGTACCTACAAAATGTATCATTGAATCCTTAATTTCATCAGACATCAGGTGAATTTTTAATGTGGGACTAAGGCTTTTCTTTTGAGCATGCATCAGCTAATTGGAGTCCTGTATTATCTTTCAGCGAAAACCATATCTGTAATGCACAATGTACAATTTGCGGTTTATGTTTCTCGAATTTGCAAAGAGAATTTTGAGATACTTTGCAAGTTATCTGAGAGCAGAAACCTCCCAGGATTACTCTTGCCTGCCATCTTTTATAGTTGTCTCACTCACATCTGTTATGACATCATTTTGGTTTTGTAGAAACTGACTTTTACTGAGCATTTCCAAAGCACTCACCTTAGCTTTCATAGAACTGACTCTCATTTTGTACTCATGCTCAATCAGCAGTTCTTTTGTAGCAATTAGTTAGGAATTAACAATAACAAGTACAACTGGCATAGCCAGGTTTGGCAACAAACACAACTGACTTCTGCTAAGCAGCCCACTCAACTTGTAGGAGAAGAGCTCTGGAGTGCTGGAGAGTGGGCCCTGCGCATTGCATGGTATATTGTGGAAGGACTGATTAAGTGACCTTCTGCTGGGTATTTGTGAGATCTTTATCTTAGCACAAAGGACTCCACATCATTCTTTTTATATACTACATTGTATCCATTATACAGATGGGTCATATGTCACTTAACTCATATGTTTCTTACTGGTAGATACATAAATTGTTTCCAGTTTCTGTCTGTTCATTTTGCTTTTTTGCTAATATATACAATGCATCAGTAAGTTTCCTTATTCATATACCTTGACGTACTCTAACCAATATAGGATACATTTCTTAGTGTGGAATTGTTTGGTCAAACAAGATATATGTAGTTAAAATTGTTATTGATCTTACCAAATTGTTCTCCAAAAATGTTGCACTAATTTGTACTTCCACCAATAGTATTTGAAGGTATGTATTAATAGTACACACACTTATCAACTCTAACCAAACTTTTCCATCTTTACCAGTATGATAAATAACAAGTGGTATCTTCCTGTTGCATTTATTTTAATGTCTTTTGTTACAAGCGAGCTTGAAAATTTTTCATTTGTTTAATGGGTATTTGCATTTCCTTTTCTGTGAACTGTGAGCTCATATCCTTTGCTCTGCGTGTCTTTTTGTACAGATTTGTGGAACTCTATTTAATTTAACAATATTTGGCCTTTGCTTTTCTACATGTGACATGCATTCACAATGGCGTTGAGACGGCTACCTGTTCGTCTGAAAAGGATGCTATTCTTTCCATTGCGTAGAGCTGTCCCTGGGAAGAGGCAGCCAGCTGGGGACTACATTTCCTGCTCCGTTTAGGGTAGGGATGGCCACGTGACTGAGTTCTAGCCAAGGGATTATAAGCACAGGTGATGTACACTCCTGCCAAGCCCAGCCTATGGGAATTTCCCACCAACTCTCTGTGACACCTGCAGTTAAAGCTGGCAAGGGCTCTGTCAGCCTGGCCTTTGAGTGGTTAGAGAAGGGGAGTGCCGTGTTTTGTAGTTAATTGAAACCACTAGACTAACCCATTATACATTTTAGGGGCTTTAAATTTTTTTTTTTTAATTTTCTTAAATTTATTTTTATTTGTACATATTCCTAGGGTACAAGTGCAATTTTGCTACATTGATATACTGCATTGTGGTGAAGTCAGGGGGTTCATTGCATCCATCAGGGTCTTTAAAAAAATAGTAGTTAACTATAGTAACCAAAACAGCATGGTACTAGTATAAGGTAGACACATAGACTGATGGAATAGAACAGAGAATCCAGAAATAAATCCATATAGTTATGACCAACTGATTTTTGACAAAGCAGATAACAACATACACTGGGGAAAGGATGCCCTGTTCAATAAATGGTGCTGAGAAAACCGGATAGCCACATGCAGAAGAATGAAACTGGATTCCGATCTCTTACCATATACAAAAATTAACTCAAGATGGATTAAAGACTTAAACTTAATACTGGAAACCATAAAAATTCTAGAAGAAAACATAGGAAAAATTCTTCTGGACATTGGCCTAGGCAAAGAATTTATGAGTAAGACCCCAAAAGCAAATATAGCAACAAAAAAAATAAATGTGACTTAAACTAAAAAGTTTCTGCACAGCAAAGGAAATAATCAACAGAGTAAATAGACAACCTACAGAATGGGAGAAATTATTAGCAAACTATACATCCAAGAAAGGGCTAATATCCCAAATCTATAAAGAACTCAAATCAGCAAGAAAACAACAATAAAAACAATAACCCCATCAAAAAGTGGGCAAAACACATGCACAGATTTTTTTCTTAAAAGATGACAGACAAATGGCCAAGAAACATATGAAAAAATGCTCAATATCACTAATTATCAGGCAAATGCAAATTAAAACCACAATGAGATACCACCGTAGCCCTGCCAGAATGGCCATTACTAAAAAGTAAAAAAAAAAAAAACAGTAGATGTTGGCACAGATGCAGTGAAAGGGCGCACTTGTACACACTGTTGGTAGGAATGTAAACTAGTCCAACTGCCATGGAAAGCAGTGTGGAGATTCCTCAAAGAACTAAAAGTAGACCTACTGTTTGATCCAGCAATCCCACTACTGGGTATCTACTGAAAGGAAAAGAAGTCATTTTATGTAAAAGACACCTGTACCCAAATGATTATCACAGCACAATTCACAATTGCAAAGATATGGAACCAACCTACGTGTCCATCAGCTGATGAGTGGATAAAGGAAATGTGGTGTATATATCCCATGAAGTACAACTCAGCCATAAAAAGCAGTGAAATAATGCCTTTTGCAGCAACTTGGTTGGAACTGGAGGCTATTATCCTAAGTATTTCAGGAATGGAAAAACAAACACTACAAGTTCCTACTTGTAAGTGGGAGCTAAACAAGGGATATATATGGTCATAAAGTGATGTAAAGGATATTGAAAACTAAGAAGTGGGGCAAGCCATTAAATATCTACCTGTCAGGTACAATGTGCACTATTTTGGTGACATGTACACTGAAAGCCCTGACTTCAGCATGATATAATTCATCTATATCACAAAAATCACTCGAACTCCCTACATTTTTTGAAATAAAACAATAAAATAAGGTGAAAAATAAAGTGGTAGTTAGCTTTCCCTAACTTGTACACAATATACCCAAGCAGTAGCCTATTCTAACTTAATATGCTAAACATGGTTAGTATTTGTTTTTTGACCTTTTACGTGCCATTTTTTAACCTATAGATTTCAAATACTTTTTTACCTGATCAGTATTTTTAATGACTTTTGGGTTTTATGTTATGCATGAAGAGAATCTCCCTAAGATTATTTTTCAAGTCATCTTTGTAACTTTGCATAACTTTTAAGGTTTACATTTTACATTTAAAGTTTTACTCCATCTTGAATTTATTTTAGTGTAAGGTGGGAAGTGGGTTTCCAGCTTAGTCCCCCCCATAATTAAACAATTGTTCCCATTTCATTTATTAACTAATAATTTTTATCACTGATTTGAATTATACCTTGATTGTATACCAAATTTCCATATGCATATGGGTTTATATCTGGACTCTTTCCTGTTCTGCAAATGTTTGTCTATTGATGCACTGTACCAAGCTGTTTTAGTTAGTATAGATTTATAATAAATATATTTGAATATTTGCTGAGGAAGTCCATCTGTCCATTTTCCTTTTTCTCCATCATTTTTCCTAGCTATTTTCATATATCTGCTTTTCCATATAAAATTTAAAGTAAGTTTTTCAGTCAAAAGAAATTATGATGCTGCTTGAACTTGGATTGCTTTGAAGGAGGAAAATGGAAATTTTTACAACACTGAAATTTTGTATTCAAGAATATATGTCTTTTAATTTATTCAAGTATTATTAAAATTTCTCACTGGGGGTTTAAAGTTTTTTTCATAGCGATCCTGCACAGTTCTTGTGAAATTTATTCTTGAATAGGTTTTTTTTTTTTCATATTATAAATGGCACTTTTTCTTCCAGTATATTCCCTTAGCCGGCTGTTGTTTGTATAAGAAGAAGCCACACAGCTCAACTCTTCTTTTGTTACTAAAGTTTTTCAGTTGATTTATATAATCACATCATCCGAAAATCATATTAAATTTGCTTCCTCCTTTCTAATACATTTACCCCTTATTTTTCTCCTTATCTAATTGCATTGGCTTGCATTTCCAGAACAATGTTCAACAATGATGTTGGTGGTGCCTTCCTGTTCTGAAAGACCATTAGGTCCCAAGTCATCTGCGGCGGAGCCCTGGAGCCTTGGAGCCCTCTCAGAAGGAGGTGGAGTTTGCTATGGGAGGCCTCTGGGAGAGAAAGTGACCCCTAGTTAGAAGGTCCCTCCCTGAACCCTCTCCATACAGTAGTGACCCTGACACTCCCTGAGCTTCACCTCGACTCCTGCCCATGACACTTATTGCATGTCATGCAACACATTCGCTGTCTACCCGACTAGAATGCAAGCCCTTCCAGGGCAAAGATATAGCCTTTTGTTCTCTGCTATTTCCTTCCAGCCTGGACCCCTGTCTGTCACACAGGAAATGCACAATCACCAGGCATTCAGTGGAATGATGCAATCACAGAAAGCCTTAGACTGCCTGGTATAAACCATGCTCTTCCTAATAACTGCCTCTTGTATTTTTCTAGCATTTCTTGTTAACAAAGCCCTTTTGTATACACTATCTTGCTTTACATTCTCAACAAAAACCCTGCAAATGCTTCCTTCTTCATTCTCCTTTTACAGATATGGAAGAGGAGGCACAGAGGGGTTAAATGACTGGCTCAAGGTTGCTCAGCTGATAAATGCAGAGCAGGATTCCATTGTAGTCTCTGGTTCATTCCACTGGGCTGTGCTGCTTCTTAATTGAACATCTCGAAGATCTTCCATCTTGATAATAAAATGTGACTTTTTTTTAAGCGGCTGGTTGAGAGGGAAGGTGGGAGTGACTGGGAGAAGTTTTGTCCCCAGGAAGGTGCAACTGATTTTGTACCTGCCAGCAAAGGGTAGGATTGTGGGAAGTCTGGGAGAATGGGGCAGGGCTGGGGCAGGGCTGGTGGTGGTGTGGGAGAAACAGAATGCATAGCCTGGACGTTTCTTAACTCTTCGTCTGGGTCAACAGGCCTCAGCCACTGTTTCTTGTAGCCACTGGGAACAGTGACTCAACTTTGGCCCGTGGGGTTTGAGTCTGGTCCTCTTGGTTGGTGGCCTGTGGAGGGTGACTCAGACCTCAGGGGCACTGCCCACTGGGTACTTGGTGGCCTTCCCTGTGCAAACCACCCCATTCCATCCACTTTGGGATGGCCCAGAGGAGAGACCAAAGCACCAGTCCTCATCCTCAGAAACCCTGGTTCTGAAGGGAGAGAAATAACTTAGCACCTCCTATGTGCCAGGCCTGATGCTTGGCCCTCTCACATGCATTCGTTATTTCTTTCAATCTTCACCACGACTCAAGAGTTAGCTATAATGACATCCATAAATTGGGTCTCAAGGAGGTGGAGGGTCACAAGCTGCCCCCTGCCATGCTCCCCGCCAG
The DNA here is from genome assembly GCA_963574885.1 of Lepilemur ruficaudatus. Taxonomy (NCBI): domain Eukaryota; kingdom Metazoa; phylum Chordata; class Mammalia; order Primates; family Lepilemuridae; genus Lepilemur; species Lepilemur ruficaudatus. The sequence goes on from CAUYRT010056493.1 coordinate 25,444, forward strand.
TGTCAGAGCTGGAATTCCAAACCTGGAGACACCAACGCCCGAGCTCCTTGCATTGTACCCTGCCACCCCGTTTTCGCCCTCTCGCAGGAGTGCAGAGTCTGATGCAAACAGGGAAGTCCAGAGTGGTGGCTCCTCCCCAGTTCCATCTGGGATCAGAGTCAGGGAAGGCTGCCTCCAAGGTGAGTTGGACAAGGCGCTGGGAAGGGCCCCTAGGGAAGGCTGGGAGGCCGGGGACTGCAGGCTCGAAGAGGGATGGGTAAGCAGTTTGGTCTGGAAGTAAGGAGAGAGGAGAGGGATTAAACCTGGGCTCTGCACTAAAGGGTAACTTCTGAGTCAGCGGCACTGAAGGCCACGTTTCCCTGAAGGCCGACCTTGGCAAAATGGTGATGCCAGTGACCTTTGGCTCCTGTTTTGCCCCTCTGGGAGGGGCGAATTCTGATCCCATGAGGCTTTGCATTCAGCTACAGGTCCACTCTCTGCCCCTTCCTGTCCCCTATTGTCCCCTCAACACCGTGGCATAATAGGATCCCCCTCCTGAGCCTCTTCAGATATTGATGCCACTTAAGAGGTTCTCAGAGAGCCCAGAAGCCTTCGGGGCTGTTTGTGGAGAAGGAATCACTAACAGGGGGCGTTCTGGCAGGAGGGTCTCCCAGCACACTTCATCATCTCGAGGGCCTCTCTTTGTCTGTTCCTGAGCCCACTGGTGGTCCACAGGCTCAAGAAGACACACAGAGAGGCCTGGTGGTGGCTTTTCCCTTCCCTGGCCCTGGTACAAGCCCTTCCAGTGTCATTGACTTCCCTCTGAACAAGCAAAGTGGAGCAGCAGTCCCACATGGCAGCCTGCGGTGCGCGACTCGATTTCACTATCGGAATGGAAAATCTTCAAGGGTTATTATTTTCCGGAGGGCTGGCCCCCACCTACCCCCATCTCCATTAGTAGCTCCTTAAAATGCAACCCAATATCCTGGTGAACATCACTCTGAAACCAAATCTGGTGTCCCCCTGCCTTGCCTTAATCCCTGTAAACCTCCTGCCATCATTCAAAGCTGACCCAGCACTGGCCCCCTGCGGCTAGATCCTAAAATGGCTTGGGTGGTAGGGAGAAATGAAACAGCAGCGTATACTCACAGGCTGGACAAAAATGGACTAAATCTGAGGCCACTGCCCTTAGGAATCTGGGTCCCCTTCAACGGTAGGGGACAAGTGATCCCCAAATAGGTACACCCTCAGCAAGCGTGAAAAATCCTTAGTCAAGGGTAATATTGACATGGTAGGGGCCTGCCACATTGGAAGACGGGGTTATAAGTTACAAAACAAGGCTGAGGCAGCCACCTCCCCTCAAGCTTTCCTGAGGCCATGGGCACCATTAGCTTCCTAAGCCCAGCCTGTTTCACCCCAGCTCTTTCATCTGCCCCAGAGAAGCAGGACATCAGGGCAGCACCATGAAGACCTGTCGGACTGTCTCATCAAGGGACCGTGCAGGTGTGCATGCACACACACGCACACACACGCACACACACGCACGCACTCACACACGCACACACACACACGCACACACGCACACACACATGCTCACACACACACTCACACCCCTCTCCCTCTCCCTTCTCCACTCAACTCCCTTTTACTTCTAAGAGAAATTGAGACCCTGAGAGCTAAACTGGCTCCATGAAGTTTCTCCCAAAGAACAGGGTTCCAAAGAAGCTGGATACGGCGGCTTGACAGACCTGCTAAAATACTTAAGCTAACTTCTGTCACCTTACAGGCAGCTGGAGAATGTAAAATACTGCTCCCTTCTGTCGCCCCAACATTGTATCTGACATTCAAGATCATTATCTTTGTGGCTAGTGCTTTGCAGTTTTCGCTCCTCCCTCCATGTGCTGTGATCGCACCCCCGTCTCATTCTTTCTTTTCCTATCTCTCTCTCTCTCTCCCCCCACCCGCTGTCTGTCTCTCTCTCTGTCTCTCTCCCGCCACTATCTGTCTGCCTGTCTGTTTCCCTCTCTTTCTCCATCTGTTTGTGTCTCTCTTTCTCTTTCTCTCTCTCTTCCTCTGTCTGTGTGTCTCTCCCCTTTCTGTCTGCCTGTCTGTCTGTCTCTCATCCTTTCACTGTCTCTCTTCTCAGGAAAGCCCTCTCTCTCTCCTTCGCCCCATCCCTCCAGGCTAAGCCCAGTTCAGTTGCTACTTTTGCCTGACATCTTCTCCTGTGCCCTGGCCGTCCTCTTCTCAGAGTTCCAGGAGCATTCAAGAGATGATTATACCCTCCTTTCTTCCGCTGTCACTTCTTCAGTGCCTTGTGTTGTGGGCCAGTGCCAATCCCTAATGAGACTGCAAACTCCATGAGGACATGTGCCCTTCTCTGATGTCCCTGGGGTGCCTGGTCCAGGCTTGGGCACGTGGAGACTCTCAGGAAATACTGAATACTTGATTGGGAATTTTGTTTTCCTATTTCAAGGAATAATTCCTAGTTGCTTAAAAAAATTCCAGAGAAAGTTAAGTAGAAGAAATGTAATCAGGAAGCGTTTGAATATTATCCACAAGATGTTCTAAGGGTGTCTGTTCTATGTGTGTGTGTGTGTGTGTGTGTGTGTGCATGTGTGCTTGCTCTCACAGGTATACATATGGTACTTTGGATCCAAGGCAAAATTAGGCTCACTAAGATGTTTGCTGACCACCTGCATATGGGTGCATCCACATCTTCCTTAAATTGTCCTCATTTGAAATGACTTTTTCTTCGCATTTTGTAACAGTCATCCAGTAATGACAGGGAGGTGAGCTGGAATGCCTAATGAGCTGTGGGTGAAGAAATGATGCGATAGCATCTTGCAGATTGTAATTAACACGTGGCCCCTATTGTGCCCTATCGGAGCAGCATCTTCTTGCTGACAAGTAATTCCCCAAAATAATCACTTGTCTTTCAA